>JAEAOA010002340.1:250000-312500 GCA_016746295.1 Potamilus streckersoni | reverse complement strand
AAAGATATATCTATGAAAGACATATATTCCTTCATGTGTAAGACATCTTTGAATAGAAGACTTGCATTGTATGTTTCTTCAGTTTAGAAAAGTGCAGTTGTACTTTTGATTTCTCTATTTCGTAATAAAGGTATGGGTGTTCTTTTCATAGCATTAATTTTATCTTCTCTTTTAAACAATCGGTTTATTATGATTATGCATATTAAGTTACCATGCGGGACCAATACCTTTGGACACAACATAATCTGGTGCGCCTGAATCAGATTTCATATCTTCTGCGATCGTTACAGCGGAACGGTTCCTGTAATCACTTACCAGTGTGTGGTAGCAAAAAATGACTGAAAGATGACTGTAGCGAATGTTGGTTAAATTTTGACCGAGATATAGGGAAAATAATTAATACTTTTACTAGTTTATTCGTCGACATTTCTTAAATCAAGTATAAACTTTGTATTCGCTATGAACATCCAGAGACCATGTCATTGCCTTTCTCTTCCGTAAAATTAAACGTGCAAGGATTGGGGCCCAAGCAGAAGTGATGAAAGGTTTCTACCACGCCCTGCTGTGGTATACTAGATAAAGGCAGTTGTGTCAAGTGACGCCCTAGAGATTGGGGTTTGCATCTATAGGTATTCATCGGGTACTAAATAAAATGCCATCTCACATTACAGTCTAAAGAGAAAAATAATAATCAAGAACTAGTCGTACTAGCCTCTTCCACAATGACAAACATGCACATAACCGTACCTGGAATTATGTACCAATTCTTGAGACATACTGCATTTTATTTCATCAATATATGTTATTATAGGGTTTAGATGCACATCAACACAATCTTGGCAATATAGTACCAATTAGAAGTGCCGTTAGAAGAATATAACGCAAACAAGTTGCGTAAAATGTTGGGCAAGTTAAACCTTCCGAAAAGAAACACCGTAGTCAATAATTGCATACCGTACATTGCATGCAGGGCTGACATTAGGTCGGTTGGAACGATTTGGCCCAATTGGGCCACATGCTCGTTAGTAATTTTAAAAAAATATATATATTGAGGGAAGTATTTTTAAATAGATGGAAAAAAAATTTGAAGTTCAATATCATATCAAACTTTGTTTAAAAGTTTATTTCCAAATGTTGTGCTTAAATGGGGTTCTGCGCGTTAAGTCCAAAGGTCCGCCACCAAAATGATCCAAATCGGGCACCACGTTTACTAAGACCGTCGCTGAATGTATGGATGTATCTGGGATCATAAATGCATTTCAGGGTACTGCTCCAGTGCCCTAGTAGTTAGAACTTCCGCCTCAGATGCAGGAGGTCGCGGGTTCGAAACCCGGACGAGTTCTATGATAGATTTATAAAAACAGTTGTCTCTCTGGACTCTTAGTATTAAGAGGTTAGTGATAGAACTGGTCGACCTGGTGTCAGGATAATGTGACTTGGTGCTACATGTCTGCGGTAAGATGCCAGTGCTAGACATTACTATAAACTGCCATCCTGCAGACATCGTAGCGATAAGACTGAAAAATTATTAAAACTACGTTAAAAATCCAAATCACAAATCACATCCGCTCGCGCATTTCAGGGTTTGCAAATGCAAAAAGAACGGATACTACTAAATAAATTGATAAAAAATAATGCGTGTACGTGTGCAAATTTATCTTACCATACCTGGTCAGCTCTACTGACTTGTCTCCATTGATTGCTGAAAACAGGATAATCGTATGTAGTACAGCCACGGGTTTCATGTAGTCTAAATATTCATAACTATAAAAGAAAACTACCGTTTTCACGTGTCCACGAACCCCACAATGCACCTGTTGACCTTGCTGAATTCACATAAGGTTAGGATATAGAATTTTGTAATTGCGTTAATGACCAAGCCAAGAATAATATATGACATAAAGTGGCAAAAAATTCACAACTTAGTAATGAACCTTTTTCTGATTTCAAATGACTGTTTGCACTTAGTTCTATCTGTAATATCTGTTATTTTAGCGAAAATAACAGCCACAATTTGTCTACTTAAACAAAAAATTATGACATAAACTGAACGACTTCCATTAAGACTCTTCATCAAAAAGGCAAAAAATTAGAAAGGAGTAGAAACCGTCTGGTGCGCGTTTGTTTTCCATGACCTCGTATAATTTTAATCTTCATAATATATTTGGACGATAAAATATGCGTTATTTTCTTCTCCATTGTAAAAGACCCATCGCAATGGATTGCCTATTCACAGATGTGTTAAGGTAGGGCATATTAGCATAAAAGGTAAACCCATATTTAATTTCCCTATTTGATTTCGAGAATTTTTTTTTTATTTAATGACATAATTTTTAAAACGTGTGCATTTTTATCTTAATTTCTTGATTTATCTTTAAGAACACACGCACGCTCAATTTTACGATGAAAGTACCTGCGGCGTCGTATACTTAAGCTCTGTTTCGTTAATGGGTAATCGAATGATTTACAAATAATCCATGATTAATTATTCACAAACATCTTGTTTTCTGACATTTTTGACATGTTAGATTCACACTACATAGGTCGGCCCGCGTGTCTGTTTCAAGTAGCAGACGATACGTGTTCAGGAGTGGCGAATATTGCTATAAGTGTAAAAGTCACGTGTCTGTTTCTTTAATGCTATACAGTCAAGGAGTTTAATATTGTGGATGGAATCACGTTTCCGGCAGGTGAAAACATTCTTTTTGCTTGGTCCATATTCTTTCTTCGTAGAATTTCTTAAAATCGTATTTATAAATATCATATAATACATGAAAATGCATATTTATCTGTTACTAACAATACAATTTGAATTCTTAATACTTTTCGCATAGGCCAAGAATTTAGGACCAAATGATACACCTCACGACAGAAAAAAAAACTTTTCATGTAGTTACTTCTGACTGGTTCAAGTCTTATGATGACGTAATTGTAAGACTATGGAGTTGAACCAATCTATAGTATGCGTGTATATTGGGTAGATAAATTTCAGTTTATTGTGCGATATTCAGTCTACAATTTTACCAAAAAATGAGAATAGGTAATCATTATTATGTATTCCAAAACTGAAATGTTGTTTCCTGATATCGAAGAACCAATGATCGGGTTTTGCATGACAGCAATAAGCCTCTGCAATGTGGCAGTTTATAGTGATGTCTAACACTGGGGCATCATGCCGCTCTAAACTCTGAGGTCACAGAAACGGTGATCTTTTTTGGTGGTGAACATCGTCTGCATTATGATAATTTTAAACATCCTCGTAACACTGAAGCCGATATGCTATGTAATTCACCCATTATCATCAAACAGTCATGTTTGAGTCTTTATGACAACAAGCTCAAAATGTACAGACTTCATATTAGATTTATAATCCTTCGTATTAAAGGCTGGCAATTTTAAAACTAATTTCAGAATTATTTCATAATTATCAAAATCAATCAAAAGCCTGTAACTTAGAGACTGTTTCAGATTCCTGCTCAGACATACACATGGGTAATTTAAAAGTTTGAACGGATGATGCTTATGAACTTTCAGTGTTTACACCATGATAGAAACCAATGCGAAAGACATGTAACTTTGCTTTGGCATATATATATATATATATATATATATATATATATATATATATATATATATATATATATATATATATATATATATATATATATATATATATATATAAAGCTTAAGTGGTTTGAAATATTGGAATATCTGGGACCTAAGTTGCGTCCTGTATTACTTTTCAACATGCCAAAATGTACACGCACAGGCCCATGTTTCCTGGGACACCCTGCCACTCAACACAATATGAATGTCTTCTCTTTTCTGCCATTTAAAATTTGATAGCCACTATCGTTCTTGCTCTATGACAATAGACACGGGAGACTGTCTGCTCCCAGTGACAGTTTTCTTGGTTGCTAATGGCTTATTCAGGAATAGAATGTCATTAATCTACCGTCTCACCGGCGTTAACCAGATCTCACATATAAAGACATCATATATCATCACATGGGGAAATCCTTCCATTAAAACTTAAATATGTATAAATATGTATCCAAAATAGTGACATAAGATATCATGAATATGGAAATGTCTTAATTTGTGTACACGTACTATTTCTCTGCCGTTTATTGGCATGATGTAGCACGCAACATCTGGTGACAATGACAATATGTTTGAATGTCATAATAATCTATACATGAAAAGCCAGAGAATCATTTAAAATTGTTTTCTAAAGTTAAAGAAGTATTAAAATGTGATTCTAGCTTATATTTTTGTCATACATTGGGCCTGAATTAGGTATAAGCCAAACAAGCTACAGCTTAGAGCCTCACAGTAGAATAGACCTCTCAAAGTTTCAGATTTTTTATTTGTTACGTTTTTATTATAATTTATATTTAAGTAATAATTTGCATAATGCGTATATATATATATATATATATATATATATATATATATATATATATATATATATATATATATATATATATATATATATATATATATATATATATATATATATATGCAATATATTTTATGTAAATTACATAATTTACGTTGTAATAGTTTGCCAAAGAAAATTGCCAAGTTCACTTGTTACGTTGCCCATTTCTCTCTGGCCCTGGTCTTACAAATGTAGCGTTGTTGAAACATTTTCATGAACTTACTATTCCGCATACTTTGAGTATTACTTTGTTCACAAATACATAAGGGATGTGTGCAATTAAGCTTGAGTCTTGCATGAAAAGTTAACTTGAAACTGAAAAACTATTCAGAAAATAATTGCTTGATGATTAAATATGACTTCATTCTTGAACTAATTTCGAATGGAAATCCCGAAGAAAACCTACATTAGTCTCAAAATAGGTGGACGAGTGGGGGTACTCAATTACGATTTAAATGCTTTGTAGGTCATAACCGTACACAAATATTGCTAATGCAGTATAGTTAATAAATATTGCAGAAAAGGGTAGTTAACGACTATTGCTAAAAATTTGTAGCTTTACTGGTCATAGACCGGAAGTACATATGGGATGGTCCTTCGTCCGTCCGTTAGCGTTACTCCTCATAAACTACTTGGAATATTGATAGAAACTTTCTAAACACATTTATCTCACGCCCTATTTAGTCCTAAGTGAAAATGGCATCTTTAAATATTCTTATCGTCACACTTTCTGAATAAATGGTAATATTACCATCATTTTTATTCTAAACAACTTCTCATGATGTTTAGTTGATCCTAACTGGAAAAGGCGGTGCTCTGGTATCCAATATGGCTGCAACGGCGGACATCTTAAAAATCTTGTTATCGTCACTCCTCAAGAATGGATAATCATATCAACATCTTTGTAATACTAAAAGACCTCTAACGATGTACAGTTTTGTTCTAAATGAACATGGTGCCAATCAGATGTCAATCATTTCAGCCTTTTAAAAATTTTGTCTTCGCTACCCCTCTTGAACGGACGGCCAAATCAACAGGAGGTATTTCTCTAAACGACTTCTTATCGTGTCTCGTTATTTCGAAATATTTGTGCCAATTGGACATAGTGTGTGTCCACCAGAACTGCCATCTTGAAAATATTGTTATTGCAATTCCTCCTAAACGTATGGTCATATTAGCATAAGTTTTCAGTACGATGTTTCGTTGGTCCTAATAAAATGATGCTAGTTATCCAATATGGCCGTCATGACATCCATCATAAAATCTTGCTGTCACAACTCTTCTTTAGCAGAAATTAATATTTACGTGGAGTTTTCACCACAAGAATTCTTTTGATGTCCAGATTTTCCTCAATGATAATAGTGCCAATCCTAATGGAGAGTGACATCTTGAAAACATTGTTGTCTCAACTCTTCTGCAAATGGATTCTAAAATTAGCATGGAGTTTTCAGCAATAAAAATTCATGCGATACTTGTTGGTCCTAAAACAGAGAGGTGCAAAACGATTGATCATTATGACATTGGATTTTCACCAAAAGACTTCTAATGAGGTCCGCTTTTTCCTAAATGAAAATAAGGACAAGCTGACTTGCATTATGTGTACCACAGCAGCTAATTTGGAATTATTGTTATTATTGAAGATTGTCAAAGACAACACTCGATATTTGAAAGGAGGAAACGGTCTTTACTTGAATTCCTGTATATTCGTTTTGCTAGATATGAGTTCCTGTCGAGGAACTCGTTTAGAAAAGGTCACGTTAGGAATCCGAGATAGTGATCCATTATCTTTATACTTGTTTTGCAAATATATTTTAGTTATTTAATTGAAAAGCATCAATAAACGATACATTAAATATTTATAAACGGTTGTTTAATATCTTAATAGGTAGTTGATACGTCTCCAAAAGCCGCTTTAGAAGTCTTTAAATCTTATAAAACACAGTGTTCTGAACGTAAATATTACCAGAAACAACAGCTGCAATGTTCGCTAAAAAAAATCTTTAGTGTTGAAATATTTTATCAACGGTTAAAATGAAGGTAAGCAACAAAGCTGGCATTACTGGGTATTAAGTTTCTATTTCACAACATAATATAATAAAAATTAAAAGATAATGCAAGAAAGAAGTATTGAGATTTATATATGTTAACAAACTTATGATTTATGAAAATTCCATAGATTTTGGAGTCATTTTCATTCGAATGTAACATTTGTCAATTTGCTTGCAAAACAACTGTGTGCATAAAAGTAATATTCTGATTTAGTTGGGAAAAGAATATAAACCACATTTTATTTTTGCCAAAAAGGTTTTACGCAGTTAAGATGAAAGCATGTGATGAAATATTTGTTTTTATAAACTCTCTGGGATAAAGATAAAATATATTGATTATGTAGGTCTATACGGGTGTCGGACTTGGAGAGCTAGTTTTTATCTAGAGACCGAAGAAGAAATTATTTATTGTTTGGAGAGAGAGAGAGAGAGAGAGAGAGAGAGAGAGAGAGAGAGAGAGAGAGAGAGAGAGAGAGAGAGAGAGAGAGAGAGAGAGAGAGAGAGAGAGAGAGAGAGAGAGAGAGAGAAGCCGCTGATGATCGACGATTAACAGTAAAAGCTTTTGTTTGTTCCACCCATGACTTATTAATGTTGAAAAAAACTTTTTAATTTATTAAAATATGAGTATATTTACTAACAGAGTAATTTATTTTGTTTCGCTATATTGTTCTTGCGTTATGGCTTGGTGTTATTCCGGTTTGTTTTGGGGCGTTTTTTTAAGCTTTCTTTTTGTTTCGGTTTGGTTTTATTTTGTTGCGTTGTTTTGGAGTTTTTGTATTGTTGTTTTGTTTGAATGAAACATTACTATCCAGTAGTATAAATAATATGCTGCAGGAATCCCAACCAAGGCATTGCCTTTCTGCCTTGGGTAATAAAAAAGGGTGCGTTTTGTTTTCCGCTGCCAACAGTGTGTCGTTATCGAATTAGTTTTACATTTAAATTATTGTCCTTTTTAAAAATGTGCATAGAGCTCAGTCATGATCCATTTACTGCCCTAGATAAATGTTCAATTTTTTTTTAGATGAAACCAACATGTTATCGAATTTTGACACATATCATTTTAAGCGCTTCATCAAAACACATGCAGCACTAGACAAAGCTGTACTTAATTATCCATCTGACACATTTATGGCTGCTACCGTTTTAATATTGTGAATTGTTAACAAACACTGAAATGTTATACCTGCCATAAAATAATTTGCTTTTTTATGATGTACATATACCCCGACGTCAACTGTCATGTGTCTCATTAGATTTCATTAAATAGGAACTTGATCCGATATCAGTTTGTGATATGTAATTATTTATGATGGCTTTCTTTTTACTGAAAATATTAGTAAATGCTTCATATAACATAAAATATAGTAACCTCAATTAATATTTCGTTGAAATAAATATGTGTATCATCTATGTAGAAAGCCATAAACACCATCCAATGTTGTTGCAGTCGATGAAACGCAAGGTGCTTCAAATGATCATCTTACATGTGTCTCCAGCGCATAGAGTAAATACAAGACAGTAGGAAAAAGAACAAGGTAGGGATGATTCTTTACAACAGAGAGAGAGAGAGAGAGAGAGAGAGAGAGAGAGAGAGAGAGAGAGAGAGAGAGAGAGAGAGAGAGAGAGAGAGAGAGAGAGAGAGAGAGAGAGAGAGAATATAATGACTCAAAATATAGGTATATGTTTACGACACGTTAGGAAACAATAATAACTGGCATAGAAGTAAACTTTGTTAGAAACGCATTATTCAACGGCGCGTAATTCAACGATGTTCGTAAACGCAAAAATCGCAGACTTGTGATTCAACGTTATTCGAAAACGAAATTATCACTGGCACGTAATTCAGTATTTCTTGAAAATACTATAATCACAGCACGTATTTAAACATTGCTACAAAAGCAATAATCACTGGCATGTATTTAAACATTGTTAGAAAACACTATAATCACCAGTGCGCAATTTGACATTGTTAGACAATGGAATAGTTACTTCCACGTTCATCACCATTGTTAGAAAACGTTGTAATCATTAGTACGTAATTCAGTATTTTCAGAAAGTACAGTACTTTCTGGCACATAACTCAACGTTGGTAGAAAACGCAATAATCACCAATACTTAATTCAACGTTGTTAAAAATGTAATAATCACTGGCGCGTAATTCAACGTTGTTAGAAAACGCAATAATTAATATAGCACAATTCAATGTTGTTATAAAAGGCAATAATCTAACGTTGCTAGAAAACGCAATAAGTACTGTCACGTAATTCTACGTTGTTAGAAAACGCAATAATCAGTATCACGTAATTCAGCGTTGTTAGAATATTTATTCCCTTTTAATTGTCTGCAATCACAGGTCTGTCGCAACGAAGGTATGTTCTTATAGTTGTTGTTCATGTTGATTTGTTTTGTTGTTGTTTTCTTTGTAACCTTATTGATGTCAGAACAAGATTTATAAAAGAAAGGATTAGGGAAAAGAAAAAAAGAACACATCTCCGTCGTTTGGTATGAGGTGCCGTAGCGGACAAAAGCTAGTACAATCAGAACGTTGCCGTTGAAATTTTAATGTAAAATGTCCAGAATTCAAATATCATGTGTTGTATCAAAAATGATTGTCCTTAAAGTTCCATTTTCTAGGTCGATATTATTTTGTACCTGTTGCGTTAAATGGTTGTGGTTAAAACTAAATTTTCTATGTCGAGTTTCGAGATTGTGTCGTTTGAATTACACAGCAGTTGAAATTGAATTGGTTGAAATTTCAATGACATACGTCAAGAATTCCTAATTTGCGTATTGGTTCAAAGAGTTTGTAGTGAGAATTCCATTTCGTATGTTGACTATTTAGATTTCATCTACTGAATTCCACATCGCTGGTTGAAAATTTGATATCCGTTGTAGAGTGTTTAGATTGTATCTTCTGAATTACACTAAGGTTGTTGAAATTTTAATGTCATATGTTGAGAGTTTCAATTTAACATGTTGAACCGCATTGATTGTGCTGAAAGTTCCATTTTATATGTTGAGTCTTTACATTGTGTCTGTAGAATTTCACAGGGGTGGTTGGATATTTTAATGTAAAATTTTTATATGGTGAAAAATGTGTTGGTGTTAAAAGTAAGTTTCCACAATATCCACTTAAATAATTCACAATAATAGTGAATATTAAGATACATCATTTGTGTATTCAATTATGAGGCGTCTTTGCATTTCATGTATTTACAGTTTGAAAGTTACCATTCACCGATCGAGAATTACTTTAAATGTCTTCGTTAGAGGTCGTTCTTGTGAACGAACTTTGTAGATTTCCCTCTAACCTGTTATTGCTGTCTTCAGATCTCAACCGTGTCACTAACCCCTCTAATTCCCTCTGCTATGGACGGTACTTGACGTACGTATGTGGGACCAACTTCAGTGCCGTAATACCAAATAGGCAGAGTAGACACCGCTTTTTAGGTTTGATAAAATTATAAACGTATTAGTAGATAATTTGGGAGGAGGGTCCCGTAATTTCGAATGCCTAGGGGCCTCCACAGCGACTCTCCAGTTTAGACATGTTCTTATTTTAAAATTATCAAAAATACAACATTTAATCCTGGATTGTGAATATTGCCTGTTTGCACAAAACTGCAACTTTGATGTCACATCACAACTCATGCATCATGCAATGCAGTATGTTAACAATATATATGACACAAGTCGCTGGAACTGTTGTATATATATATATATATATATATATATATATATATATATATATATATATATATATATATATATATATACATATATATATATATATATATATATATATATATATATATATATATATATATATATATATATATTTGTACATATGACAACCGTCACTGGAAACGTTGGAAACATAGATGACAACAGTCGCTAGAAATGTTGGAAATGTATATGACACAATCACTGGAAATGTTGGAAATGTATATGACACAATCACTGGAAATGTTGGAAATGTACACGAATTTATGATTTTATGATTGGAATCAATTGAAAAAGACTAGTTGAACCGAATGCACCTCGGATGTCAAATGCATAATTTAAAAACGAATAACGAATGATGAGTTTTCTGAAATGTGACGGGGAAAGGTAGGGGTGATGCTATTTGAGAGTAGTTTATGATATTCGTGCACTAAAGAAAAAAAATGAAGATACAACTATCAGCCACTATCAGCCTCTTACGAGGATACGATCTCCTGTCTATCGGTAATTTAGAACGTCTGAATTACTATGCAGATATGTGGTACGACTCGTAAGAACCCACTACCATCACCTATGGCAAAACAAGTGAACAGAAATATGTTGCTTTGATATTTTCTGTATATGAATTATTATTAGTCTATGAAATATGCTTTCCGCGAAGATCGTCATCGTTAACGTTCGTTATTGAGAATCGAAACTCTCACTCTCTATGTATGTATGTATGTATGTATGTATGTATGTATGTATGTATGTATGTATGTATGTATGTATGTATGTATGTATGTATGTATGTATGTATGTATGTATGTATGTATGTATGTATGTATGTATGTATGTATGTATGTATGTATGTATGTATGTATGTATGAATGTATGTATGTATGCATGCATGCATGCATGCATGTATGTATGTATGTATGTATGTATGTATGTATGTATGTATGTATGTATGTATGTATGTATGTATGTATTTTTCTCCTGTATCATTCTTTTTCTTTAAAAAGTTATTACAAAACGCATGAAATTTGCAACTTTTGCATAGTACGAGGACGATGTGTGCGATAACATGAATGAAAAATTGGTTTGATATGATTGGGTGCATATATCAAGCAACTTCCAAATCAGTATGAAGTTTATACGAACATTCAAAGATTTTACTATTACGTCACCGATGACATTCAACAAATCAGAAACATCTGTTGGAATTCTTTAGCTCATTTCTTAAGGTAATTAACGCACTGATTGGCTCCTTTAACCTTGGGGAAGGATACAACTGATATCTGGGATAAATACAGGACTACAAGAACATTTTTAACAATATATATATATATATATATATATATATATATATATATATATATATATATATATATATATATATATATATATATATATATATATATATATATATATCATACCCACATTTTTTTTAACGATTTTCAGAGATAACCTTCTAGGGATTTCACAATGAGAGAATTTTTACACCACGATAAGAGATGAATATGCCGATTGTTTTTTACCTACCGGATATATATATATATATATATATATATATATATATATATATATATATATATATATATATATATATATATATATATATATATATATATATATATATATTCATACATACATATATATACATATATTTATATATATATATATATATATATATATATATATATATATATATATATATATATATATATATATTCATACATACATATATATATACATATATTTAGGTATATATATATAATCACGTGTACACCACCATAATATATCTTCGTCAGATAATTATGCTAATTTTAATTTCTTATATATACCAATCTCCAAAAAAAACATACTATATTAATCACACTGTACTAGAGCTCCCACGATGTGATATCTGTTCAGACTGGACCTCGATCACGTTTCCTAAAATTCATTTTCTTGCGCAATGCAACTGGTGGACACTAAATAACTGGTCCTGCACTCATGCTTGTCTTCGGCATAAGCATACGAATATCGTGTAAAGGACTTGTTTGTGTACACATATATGAAAAAAATGCAAAGGTAAAGCTTGATAATTCTAAAGGCCTTGAAAAGTTACAATCAGACTGAATTATCGTTAATTGACTTATCTACTCGTTAGTTGACAGCCTCATTTTTCTCACATCTGTCCTCAGAATTCGATGTTATTCTCCCAGTGTCTGAGTATTATGAGTGCATAGCTCTCAATACAGAACTTTGTGTACAAAGCCATCCGGTCTACTTAAAAAGTGATGTACACAGATACTTAAGCTATCGGTTGTACTTCTACCCACATAACAGTATTCGTTGCGTTGAAATGTTTGGGTTTACTTTAACATTAAAAAATTAAAAAAGACAATAAAAATAGTTTACAAAAAGCAAAAAATCTTCGTATAGTTATGTGGCACAATGGTAGCATAAACATCTCGTCATATCGTGACAGGTACATAGTTATACCGCCTGCAATTATCACTCATAAACATCATTCTTGGATGGCTCTTAACACGATAGGTATGTGTCATCATATACAAAGCGGTTCACGTGTTTGATTGTTAGTAGTAAGATAAAAATTTCTTCCCAACCTGAGAACGTTGACTTTTCTGCACTCCGTTCAGTGTCTTGACATTTGCTCAAATCAACAAACAACCCTCTCAAAGGATGAGCTTAGTTTTCTCTCGTTCTGGTAGTTTTTCAATAACATTTAATTATACTCAGAGACTTCTGGAGCCCCCCCCCCCGTGTATTTATATTTTTATTTCTTATAAAGCCATAAACTCTACATTTTACGTTTTTATACTTGCATGAATATTGCTTACAGCCAGAAAACCGTTCTTAGCCTATATCTTAAGTTTAGAGAGCTTCCAGCATTTAATTCTGGGATATGGAAATCAAAATCGACTACTTCTTCATTTAGTTTGAACTAATCATGAGTTTTAATTGACAGATTCGTTGGTGTATAACGGTATACCAACTTATTAAAGGTTATAGGGTACCGAAGCAATAGGACAAATTTTCGTGCCACGAGACACACCACGACAAAAAAACAACATGGTCAGAGCAATTCTAAATTTATCGGTAAGTCCTACGAACCATACTGTAAATGTGCTGACTGCGAACTTCATAGTTACAGCGTTTTTAAAAACGACGGATTTTATTTAGGCATTAAATGCAAGATTTGCTTAAATCTGAAGATGACGGAGTTGACAACGTGCAAAGTATTACGCACCTCCAAAACTGAAGATTTGACAACGGAAGTATTCCAAAAGACATGGTCAATACAACGTTATAAAGTCTCATGCAAACACACTTTTATGAAGATTGTTACATAGTGCAATTTATAATAAAGACTTAGATTAATCTAAGTCAGCTCAATAAAACAACATAAAAAAGTCAATTGCTTGGAACTATTTTGTTACACCCTTACCATAGATATGTGTCTGTCGAGATTGTCTACATAGGAATAGAATACATAATTTTACAGAACATCATCCGATTGTATAGGCGCTTACTTAGCGGCGATGATGCAGACTATATCAATAGCTGCTATTCGTACCACCTGAGTTGGTCCAAATATATGGGGAGGGGGTGCGGAACAAATTTACAG
Source organism: Potamilus streckersoni (assembly GCA_016746295.1). Classification (NCBI taxonomy): domain Eukaryota; kingdom Metazoa; phylum Mollusca; class Bivalvia; order Unionida; family Unionidae; genus Potamilus; species Potamilus streckersoni. The sequence goes on along the minus strand of JAEAOA010002340.1, from coordinate 298,669 downwards.
CGGAAAAATATTTCACGACTTGAGGAAAAGGGCCGAGGATGTTCCGATTGACAGAGCTTTGTTGAGTGGAAATGGATGAGACGATACAAATGGGACCGAGCACTATTCTATTAAGCACACTTCCGGTCATGAGTCTGCGATTTTGTATGTTAGATTGCACGCTCCAGGAAAAAAAATAGCAGGAAAAAGGAAAACAATTAAATGCAGATCATATCTTTATTATGTCTTATATCTTTTTTAAAAAATCTGGATAAGACTAAATTGATGAATAATAACTATTATACTTGTTGGAGAAATAAAAAAATAAGATATAAATAAACACAGTCCTGCTACTTTTGTGGAAGCATTCTCTCAAACCGTTCACACATTTACTTCCAGTTTGCCGCAGGAAGCAAACATCAAGTTATCACGGATTAAATCCTCATTTATAGAAAAGTATCTTACTTGTCAAAAATCACCTAATTAGTGCCGGCTCATTGCACAGTTGGAAGATTTCCTTCAGTGATAACACAACCCCGTCTGTTAAAACTAGTTCAAACAGATAGCCTTCACTACACAACATAATGAAAACATCTCTTTGATGGGCTAATTATGATCTTTCTCTATGGTTGACTTAAACATCCCATCTTAGTGTTGCACAAATTTATTTCCTGTTTTTGCAATGTGTTCCAGTTGTTTTGGCAACATTGCTTCAGTGGCCAGATTGCCTGGCTCACAATAGTCCAGATACGGCTTGAAATTTTTCCCATACACATCCGTGTCGGCCGTCTTGGTGTATCCTTGGCAGGGTACTTTGCCAATCAATAGTCTTTTATGTGCCTTTGAACATCTATCACTCAAGTAATCTAATGGTCAGGTCATTACGTTCTCCTTTTCATCAATGTGAAACAGATTTTGATACGATTTATTAATCAACTGATATAGTTCCGCATTACCAGTAATTTTGCTTTGAAATGCACTTTGCCTTTTTCATTTATATTTGCATTATTGTTCTCTTGCTTCAATTTTTAAGTTCATTCAATCATCAAAGTTAGAAAAAGAGACAACAAGATGAAGAAGTTCATGCTGCCAAGCCGCCAATTGCAAAATATGTAATATTATACATGTCTGTTCGTTCGTTTTTGGTTAAGTTTTGGGTTTGTGTTACATTATTCATATACTACAAAAGGAGGATCTCTGCAAATTACATCATGTCATTTCTCGTTTGTTAAACATTTTCGCTGCTGAGGTCAGGGGTTCTATTTATACACTGGTTAATTGAAATGTTACATAAGGAACAAGCAATGTGGTACAAATTTGGAAACTTGAAAAGCATTTCTTTTTCTTCTCGCGAGTATGTAGAGATCGCATTCCATAATAATACTATATTAACTGACTGAACAAGTCACTCGATCATAACGATTTTCACTTTTTTTAATGTGCCATTTGTCTTAATTTAATCTGGAGCCGATCCGACAGCCAGTCTGGCTGTCAGATCAGCCATCTTGAAAATAATCAGCCATCTTGAAAATAATCAGCCATCTTGAAAATCTTGCTATTGCTCTTGAATGGAAAGTCAAAATTTGAATGGAAAGTCAAAAATATTTAAAATATTGTTATCTCTACTTCTCATCAATTGAGTTGTTATATCAACATGGAGATTTCATGATCCTAAATGAAAATGGTGCCAGTCGTGCATACAATATGTCGGCCATGATGACTGTCTCACAAATCTTGTTGTCTATATTCCTCCTGAATGGATGATAATTATGAAATGGGACCAGTCATGATATCTATCCATTGTGTGCTACATGGAAGCTAGCTAAAATCCAGTCTGTCCGCCACATCAGCTAAATTGAGAATCTTGTTAATGCCAAAGAATATTAAAAATGGTTTCATGTCTCGATAGTTAAAAGGAAGGACTGGTCTTATCTTGAATTATTGAATATCCTTTTCGTTCAGTCCATTCTAGAGACTTATATTTGTTTTGTGTGAAACAGAGTGACATTTATTCAAAGACAAAAATCAAAGTGTCAATGATTTTAAATTTAAAGCTGCAGAAATAAAAAGACATCTTACGAATGTTGAAGAGATATGTACAGCTCGGTTTTTTCGTCAATCTGTCACTCACACCTTCTTTAAGTTTTGCGTTTAGGTCAGGAAAAAAAATGTATACTGCAACAAAAAGGGATGGGCCCAGTGTATCCCCCAGGAGTGTAAAACTGAGGGTCAAAAAAAACCTTGGTGTCAGAACTGGGGGTCAAATAAAAAATGTGGGGGTCAAAAATAAACCGACAAATTTTCATCTAATCCATACTTTTTCAGATGTAATATGATATTGCAATTTGTACAATATTTTCTCTCACTCTCTCCATTTAAAGAATACTTTTATTAGTTAATTTTCCTTTTATTTTGAAGTTGTACTTTAAAAGTCTCTTTATAATTTTTGTAGCAATCTTCTAAAACAACACAGTACATATAAGCCAAAACAAAACTCCATAAATCTTTTTAACAAAATGACAGTTAATTTACTGCCTGTCATAAACTGTGTATAATCATCGGTTTCATTGTACTTCGTCCTAAAACACATTTATCCAAAAATCAGAGGTTGATGATTCATCTTCTCTTTTAAAAAGTTACACTTGAACCTTTAGCTCTTTCTTTCGTTGCAGCAAAGTTAGAAAAGTCTGCAACGACCCCCTGAACTTGTAATCCAAAAAATGAATTTGTCTCTGCAAGTTTTCTTATTTCTTTGGTCTGAAAGAATATTTTAGGTAATAATGTGTTCAAAAGATATTTTGTGGTGATCAAGGGCAGATTTTAAAATTCTCAAACGATGTCACGAAAATATTATTCACTTGTGTAGTTTTCGCAATCACAAAGTCACACCGGTAATCCCAATGCCTTGGATGTGCCGTATTCAAGTCAAGGGAATATTTTATCCATTTTTCATTAGTCAGATCCACATTTACTCTTTCCTGTTATGCTTCTTTCACTTTCTTCGCTAATGATTCTTAGTGAACGCTATTTTCATCTCGAGATCACATTTTAGTACAACAAGAATTGAGGTTAAATATTTGGACATCTTGCTGAACTCAATAGAATCGCGATAGAGCTCGCAAGATCAGGGAAAGCTACTCTGTTATAAAATTGCCTAATGGTAGTCTGGTTCTCTGCTTTGTATGCTCAGTATTGCAGTGTGCAACACAACAAACTAAAAAGGAAACCGGAAGGAGTATTCACGATGCCATCCCCAATGATGTATAATCGAAGTATACATGATGCCATCCGACCATAGTACACAATTAATTTCACTATATATTCTCTACATTTGTTTCTCAGTACTGAACTTTCCACTGTGTGACAATCAATACAAATCATATGGTAATCTAAAAAACCTTCAAAGATGACTTTACGGTTTAGTTCTTGTCAAGGGTTGACCTGCATTTTTTCGAGAGGATGAATTGTAAACAAAACACCAGTCAACAGAACACAGAATTCACTTCCGGATCATCACCATGACCTTATTACTCAATGTGCACTGTCGCCGAAATACACACAGACAACCACACCATAAGCTCACATTTTAAAGAATAAACAATTGTCTTTAAATCCTTACCAAGAATGCCAAAAGCTGACTCTAGTATCACCACCAAATTTAGACCGGAAAAAGTGATCTAAAAATAGACTGGGACTACATTCGTGGGTACTGAACCGGATTTTATTAATTGTGTACTGATTCCTGAAAGGGTCAATGTTTTTGTCAAACTTTTTTTTTGCATGCCACTACCATTTCAACTTCATACATAAAGTCTTTTGAAATTTCCTTGCAAGCAAAACACGTGGCAGCTATCAGAAAGTGTGTAGTGCTGGTGTTCTATAGGGATCCAATTGTTCTTAAGAAACCAAAACTAAATTTGCTATATCTTCCTTAATTATAGGAATTTTTCAATGAGCTAAAAACCTAATTGTAATACTTGATAAGGCCTGTCTGAAAATATTCTTGAAATTAAAAATATTGATATATTAAATTTTAATAAAAATTTAAATAAATATATAAATTTTAAAAACTATTTATTTTACAAAAATTAAATTTTCATACAAGTTATGACATTCAGTTTGATAAATTTAAGGCAGAAAAGTTGATTAATGAATGGTGTTTAAAACAAATGGTAGTTTAGGTCTGTACAACTGATAATATTAATCCCAGGGGTACTGAAGCATGATAGCTCACAATGATTTTGACAGCAAATTGCAACATGCCTATCCAGATGCATATAGGTGTACATACTAAAGAAACAATGACAGGTGCTATGTTCCACATTTATTGTTTTAGGTACTTCGGCAGTTGTTTGTATAACTAATAACCCACTCAAATTTAAAGTTTTGATGGGACCACTACCATGTTTTATAGCAAATATGTATTCCATTTTAATGCCGATAACTACAAAAGTCAACAATGCAATATGAAAATACAGTTTCAGGGAAGTTCCACCTTACTGAAAAATGATGTGAATCTCTGTCATGAAGATCTAAGCCATGTCTTTGAGATGCTGTATATCAGTGTACTAATATGAACTCATCTTGGTCACTTATAGCAGCAGACTGCACATGTCCTTATGAGACCTTGCTATCACCATTGGACTACTGGAGAGCTTCCAAAATGATACAACTCTAATACTTTGTTACAGATACCAGACTAGACCTGAAAAGATATAACATGTTTCACTTAATTCTAAAAAAAACCAGAAAGATGTAGGGAAATGAAGTTAAAATGTGTTAGAAATGGTGAATTCAAAATAACATTAAGGTTGCAAATAGGGTTAAAAAAGGTAAACTTGACAGAGTGACACTCAAAGATGTGAAGCAATGGGCATTTATTAAAGTGACAAATGCATCCTAAAAATAGATGAAGTTTTTACAAGCATATTTAGCCATTTACAGGTTAAATAACTAATCAGGTAGAGTATGTATCATAAAGTTTAAGGCAATATTGGAACGGTGAGGTTTGATCATTGGTGCAAACATTGATACATACCAGTATAGTGGAAAGTCAAATGACAATGTACCAAATTAAAATTTATTACTATATGCAATCCTATTCATGAAGGAAAAACAATTTTAGATATTGCAAGTGAATATAGCAAAATGTGACCACACAGATCAACTATAGGTACCAATAGATCCTATATCATCAACTAAATGTGAAATTTTCATCCCGGAAACTTGTAAACAAGGATGGATATTTGCATGTGTGGGACATATGCAATGTACTTGGTAACATCACATATGCAAACATGATTCAAATAATCTGTTTGAACATTTTTAGTCTATTTTTAAGAGTCTTGGCTACCAAGTTATTAAGTTCAATGATTCAATGGAATCAGATATCAGCTGATGCTGCAATACCGCCCTCTGTCAAAGTACTAAATTTAAATGTGTTACCATACAGAGGCATATTCATGATGAAAATAACATCTTGGGATATTTTAAGTGTACACAGTAAAAATTGAGCCTTACAGATTCACTATAGGTACTATGTCAGCCTAACAATGTCAACTTTTGATTCCAAACATTACAAAATATATGCATATTTGTTCATGTCAGCTATGTAGCCATATTAGGATCAGTTGTAGAAAGTTAATTTCAAATAATCTGTTTGAATATTACTTATGTAATCTTTAAAGTGTCAGATAACAAATATTATTAGTCACTAATAATGCATAAAGCAAAATGGATCATGAGAATTCTCACAATATCATCTGGGCCACAATGCCGCACTACATCAATCAACATCTTAAAGAAACTGAACACTAAAATGGAATTTATTCTGTGTTCAACTTACATCATTTTGCTGTTTTCTTACATGCAATGGTAAATATACCTGTGTAAAGTATATTTTACCCCCTCTAACCTGTATTTCATTCTCTGACAGCTTAATATGATTTTGTGGAGAACTTAAACAGGTTCTAGTATGAAGTCTTCATCTCTGTCCTCTCACTAAATACCCTATAACTATGTTTATAAACAATTACTGATAGCTATACAAGCAGATATGTGTTACTCAGGAAGTCACCCCATCATAAACACATAAATTAACTGTTTGGACCCCAAATAAATAGTTTCAATGACCTAAAGGTACAAAGCAAAGTAGAATTTTGTCTTCATGTATTTTAAATGTGGGTCTCATTTTGACTAATAAAGATATTTTCTCTGATCATATTTGACAAATATCCATCATTTGAGCTTGTATATGGTGTAGGAGTATATATATGCTGATATATTTTCATATCATTCCAAATAAATATTATATATGTGTATACTTGATGGAAAATTTTTATTTTTTAATTGTTTTTTAAATTTCATTTAAATTTTTAAAATTAAAATTATTTTTTTATTTTTAATTTCACTTTTATATTTTTAAAGTCAATATACATAACCTATTAAAATTTCATGTGTATGTCATTAATAATAAAAATTTTATGTCAGTTTCAAGTTTTTACTGACAGGCCATAGTACACAATTAATTTCACTATATATTCTCTACATTTGTTTCTCAGTACTGAACTTTCCACTGTGTGACAATCAATACAAATCATATGGTAATCTAAAAAACCTTCAAAGATGACTTTACGGTTTAGTTCTTGTCAAGGGTTGACCTGCATTTTTTTGAGAGGCTGAATTGTAAACAAAACACCAGTCAACAGAACACAGAATTCACTTTCGGATCATCACCATGACCTTATTACTCAATGTGCACTGTCGCCGAAATACACACAGACAACCACACCATAAGCTCACATTTTAAAGAATAAACAATTTCCTTTAAATCCTTACCAAGAATGCCAAAAGCTGACTCTAGTGTCACCACCAAATTTAGACCGGAAAAAGTGATCTAAAAATAGACTGGGACTATATTCGTGGGTACTGAACCGGATTTTATTAATTGTGTACTGATTCCATCCCTAATGCAACGCGTTGTATATTAAATAAATCCTGATTATATTTTCCAAATCCTTTGCGTCAAAAAACCGCACAGCAAAAATTTCTGTGCGTCAATTTTCTCCAGTGTGCGTCCCTGACGCACAACTGTGCGTAAAGGGAAACACTGGAGATGGGTGGTAATGAAAACGTGTTCAATAAATAAATTTCTAGCTTCTTTAGCAGTTTTTCATTGACTCTCCGGTGAGAATATATATATATATATATATATATATATATATATATATATATATATATATATATATATATATATATATATATATATATATATATATATATATATATGTCATTTGAAATGTTACATATGGCGAAAGGAATTCCTAGGTGGATATTGTTATAGTCTTCTCCCGATTTGACCGGTCAGCCAATCAATCATTCTTTACGGTATTTGTGCATATATATCACGGTTTGTTTTCACTCACAATGGGTGGAGTTCATCAAGGAATTTATTTCGCCATTTGTAACTCGTCATTTGATTTTTATTATCTAACAGGAAATCAGTTCATCTAATTTGCCATTTTCCTCTGCGAGCCTCATTGTAACTCAGTTTATAATTCTTGTCAACTTCACCGTTTTCAAGGACATCCATAACAAATGTCCAGTTTTAAATGATTATTTAGATTCCTTAAAGAGGAATGTTGAAATATAAGCATATGATGATAGTTTGGAATAGGAAAATAACTGGGAGGACAGTTGTTTGATATCGTCCTATGAAAAACTTAACAACACAACTTCTGTTTGGGAACTTAGAAACTTTCCTCATATTCGTCTACTTCATGACAAAATCTCATTATGTATATAAAGTCCTGTCAAATGCCCCATTGGTAGTTTTAGGCAGTCTTTAACTGGAGGGAGATCAATGTAGAAAATTACAGACTAGAAAATCACAGACTTTGTCAATCGGAATATCCTCGGCCCTTTTCATCAAGTCGGGAAATATACATCGGATGTATTTTGTCGGCATTGAGAACTATATTCTGTAAAACTTTTGTTCATATACAACTATATTTCGGCGGAAGGAGACAAAGTCATAATCCGAACACGGTTAGCCTTTGCTGTTTTAACATGCTTGGTACACTCCCTCAAGGGCGACTTCAACACATCAAAACTGACGAGTATTTATACAACTACTTTTGAGGTTATTTAACTACTTGACGGAAATGACAGATCCGATCGCGCCTTTTGACAAAATACCACTATATTCAGTAGAACTTTCGTTCACATGCAAAAGTATTACGACAGAAGGAGACAAAGCCATAATCAGAATACTGTTACCCAATACTGTTTTACCAAACTCGGTACACTCCGCTAGAGGCGAATGCCAAACATATCAAATTGGTATGTATTTCCACAACTAATTCCAAGGTTATTTCACTATTTGATTAAAATGGCGGAGTGATATGTTCCGATTGCGACTATTCATGAAAGACCACTAACTGTCACAATTGCTAACACCGCGGTCCCATCTCGAAAGCCAAAGATGCAAGATAAAATGTTTAATCACTGCGCTGTCCAAGTGACAAACTGTAAATCTATTTTATCTTGACGAATTCGTATACAAAAATTATGCCAACGTTGCATCTAGGTTTAAATTTTATCTAATTTTAACTTTAATAGCACAACACGTTCTGATAGTTTGTACGACTCGCTTGGCTCGGATGTTTTCGTAATGTAGCTTTTGGGATGGAGAAACTGAGAAAACCTGGAGAGGGCCACTGACCTTGGATAGACTAGTACGTATACCTGTCGTAACCGGTGTTTGAAACTGGAGTGGCAGAGATAAAAAAATAAGCGTTTTCTCTGTGCGTTGTAAAGAGCCTTCAAATGCTGTTACAGCACTGTTAATATACCTTATGCTAGCGTTTTGCTCAGTAGTGTCATAACTTTTGAATTGGAGATATTTTAATTTTAACCGGAATTGGAAACCAGTCATCATTTCCATGTTTACAGTAATGAAGCAATCAGCACATAATTAACCCAAAGAATTTTTAACACAAATTTAATTTATTTGATACGGATATACATATACACATTTTCGTTATATCGGTATGACGTGGGACGACTATTTGATCTACAAAATTAACAGTGTCAGTATGAATAATGAGATATTGACATTATTATGTAAATATGTAACAATGTGCCAGAAGGATTAAGTCACAAAGCACAAATATTTGGTTTTCGGGTCAGACCACTACCGATACTGAGCAAATATTTTGCCAGTAATTCGCATACAGGTCTAGACCTTTATTCAGAATATAAAAACTTCAATAGCTTTTTCTTGCATTCATTGCATCATTTATCTCAGTCTCCCGACCGTCATGTGCTAGATTACATTAAATTTAAGCTATTACATAAGAGTGTAGTAATTGTACCATCTGAACATATAAAATACAAACTTTTGGACTAAGTCTAACATAAGTACAGTTGTCCATATATGTTTGCTTTGCCAATGTATTGTTTTCTTTTTATTTCTACCGCTGATAATCCGTCGATAATAGATTGTCGTTAATTAATAGCACCCAAAGGAGATTGTGGCCATTCAACTTTAAGGAAAATGACTGGACTGTAACTCAGATTTGACTAAGTAATGTTAACGGCTAGTCGTCATTGGCATGCATTTCTACCTTAGATAGATACCTTGCTTACATGCATGGCCAAGTGTTGGCTTGGGGAAGAAAACGTAAACCTATTTTTATCTTGACATCATAACAAAATGGGGCAATGGTTAATATGCCCTGTCATGATCGGTATGGTTTTTATTTTTATTTTAATAGTCCGAAATGTTGATTAAACGATAAATAGAAAGGAAATAAGACAAAGCCGAAAAAGAAGAAAACGACATTAGACCGATGATAGACCAATATTGAAATTTGGTTTTATATTCAATAGTCTTTGTAATTAAACAAAAACATATCAAGAACATTACGACGCGGAATTATACTGATCCACTATTCTTAAGTTGTTTTACTAATAGACTGCTACAACAGGGTCATACTGATCCACTATTCTTACTCTATTATACTCGCCAACTACAATAACACTGTTATACTGATCCACTGCTTTAATACTGTTATACTGATCCACTACTCTTTATTTGTTATACAGACCGACTACTCGTGCACTATTATACTGATCCACTGCTTTAATACTGTTATACTGATCCACTACTCTTTATTTGTTATCAGGACTGACTACTCTTGCACTATTATACTGATCCACTGCTTTAATACTGTTATACTGATCCACTACTCTTTATTTGTTAAACAGACCGACTACTCTGGCACTGCTATACTGATCCACTGCTTTAATGCTGTTATACAGATCCACTACTTTTACACTGTTAGACATCCTCAGCCCTTTCACTGTTATACTGATCCAACACTATTGCACTGTCATACTGGTCCACTACTCTTTATTTGTTAAACAGACCGACTACTCTTGCACTGCTATACTGATCCACTGCTTTAATGCTGTTATACAGATCCACTACTTTTACACTGTTAGACATCCTCAGCCCTTTCACTGTTATACTGATCCAACACTATTGCACTGTCATACTGGTCCACTACTCTTTATTTGTTAAACAGACCGACTACTCTGGCACTGCTATACTGATCCACTGCTTTAATGCTGTTATACAGATCCACTACTTTTACACTGTTAGACATCCTCAGCCCTTTCACTGTTATACTGATCCAACACTATTGCACTGTCATACTGGTCCACTACTCTTACACTGTTATACTGATCCAACACTATTGCACTGTCATACTGGTCCACTACTCTTACACTGTTATACTGATCTACTACTCTTGTACTGTCGTACTGATCAACAGCTATAACACTTCTATACTGATCTACAGTAATACTATTGCATTGTCATTCTGATGCATACATACACTACCGTTATTCTGATCCAATACTGTTACACTAATCCGCTACTCTTGTGCGGTCATAATGATCCACAGATTTAATACTGTTTCACTGATCCACTGCTATTGCAATGTCATGCTCATTCACAGCTATAACATTGTTTACTTTTCCACAACAATAACAGTCATACTCATCCACTAGTATGACACTAATCCACTATCGAATGGTGGTTCAAAATAAAACTTTGAGTCATTATTAAATGTGCGATTATATATTTTTGTAAAATATTTAAAAATTTTCTAGTTAAATGGCTTGATTGAGGCTCAGTGTAACTTTTTATTATTAACACGCGGTCTCTACTATTCAGATTAGTTTATAGGTAATTTTCTCTTAGACCCGTGCATAATTTCTTCTGTTCAAATGATGAAAGATTTTGGAAAAAGGTCATTTACTTCATTTAAATAAAAATTAAATAAATTTTGTTTTGGATAATATCAATGAACCACGCAGATATGGTCAAACATAAACTCAGGCAATCATTTTTTTTTTCATTACAAGCTGTCTATTCTCAAAGTCTCGAGGCTCTCCAACGTCGGCGATTGTAAATCTTTCCAAACAATGTCTGCCTTAAGTGTCTATTACAGGGCTTGTCCACATTGTTATCCAAAATTTAAACTCCTTAAGCATCTTGGCTTCTTCCGCGGCTGCCATGTTTATTTTGAGTACAGTTGTTTATCTTACTGTAAGGAGGAAAGTAAGACACAAGAGCCGTATAGTACGCTGAAATAAACCTAGTGGTTGATTTATGGTCCAAAGTTTACCACAAGTTTGCCATATTTTACATGCTGGATATCGTTAAGGGTGTAGTAACAGCGGCCATTAAAGTTCCGGATTTGACAGAGTGGTGCTTAATCGCGCGTGAGTTATTGGTGTCAGAAGTGGGATAAGTTTAGTAGGAAATTGCTCCGAGTTAATTGTCGATGAGCATGAAATGAACATCTGGGTCTTAATTTACATATGGTTACTTCAGAGAAAGTAATCGCTAAAAATTCCAATAAGCACGAAAATACACTATTTATATTAATATTATTTGGAACAGTGGTTAGGAATTGATGCACCAATAAATAAACTTACTTAATTTTCATGCTTGGTTCAATGGCTCGAAAAATGCCGTTTAGTATTTACGTTTGTTAGTATAGGCATTCCTCCAGCAATATTCATGTTTCAGGTGGGTATTACATTTATCTAGAATGGTACGCTGTTAATATTTGTGTGATTGACATAAATACAAAACAGATAATGTTGGTTTTACCCGCAAATGAGGAACTAGTATATAGAATTCAACCCTGCAGTGACTGAATTCATGAATAAATTCGGGTTTAGATCAAGCGCTTTTCAGATGGAAAATGTTGTTATAAGAGACACGCTTTTAGAATTGACATATAAATAAAAAATGAACTACATGAATACGATTTGGCATAAATTAATCGCATTGTATTCTGACAACATCCAAATCCTCGTCTATCGCTGGCTTATTTGGTGTTTGTGGTAATTAAGTGCGCAATTTATCTCAGAAAACAGTTTTTTACAGGAGACATTTGATATACGTGTATATCTTCCATGTCAGGTTCAGCTACAGGGCGTTGCACAAAACAAATAATTGTTGTCTAGGAAGAGAAGACAAATGGGAGTAGTCTGAGATATAATGGAGGACACTTTATTTTATCGTCCGTCTGTCTGTACATATCTACGTAGTTGTAGTAGTTGTATGGTTTAAAGCCATTTTTCAGTACATGATAGGCTATACATGGCGGCCTGTATTAATGGTGGAGTAAGAACCCTGGAAAACCCCTGGAAGAACCACCGACCCACAAAAAGCTACTGGCAGGCTTTCTCACTTACCCACGTTAGCCGAGTCTGGACTCGAACTCACGCAAACAGAGGTGAGATGGCAGTGATCCGTAACGGTCAGCGCTTTAGACCACTCAGCCTCTCGAGGCCCCTAGAGCTATACGTCCGTCCGTCTGTTCGCTTTTTGTATTATGCTCAAAAACTCGAATCTCCAGACTGTGAATGGCTTGTACACGAGGTTAGGTATGGATTTTGTGGTCAAAAGATAGAAAATCAAAGTCAGTCTTACTAAAAGAAGAAAAACGGTTCCCGCATAATACTTAACGTTACTCCTACATAACAAACTAAGACTGAATTACGTGGATGGCGTTCACTTGGAGTTTGTGTGTGTGTGTGTGTGTGTGTGTGTGTGTGTGTGTGTGTGTGTGTGTGTGTGTGTGTGTGTGTGATTTAGATTTGTAACGTAGCTTTAACAACTTTTCAGTTATATCGCTACGATATCTGCAGTGTGACAGTTTAAAGTGATGTCTAGCACTGGGGCATCATGCCGCAGACATGTGGCACGATGTCCCACCCAGTCACATTATCCTGACACTAGGTCGACCAGTCCTAAAACTAACCCCTTAATGATGAGCGCCATACGAGGTATCTGCTAGTACCATTTTTAGTAGCTTTTGGTATGACTCAGCTGGGGTTCAAACCCAAGACCTCTCGTATCCAACGCGGACGCTCTAACCACTTGGCCAAAAGAGCGGTCTCAGTTGGAGTAAGAAAGAAACATTTTTACTTGGAGAGGGAAAGATCAAAGCGCAAAGTAACTATGACTGAAAAAAGAATAATGGCTTCCGCAAAATAACATTTGTTCTACATAGTAGACCGTAGCGAACTATTGGAGATGGCTTGCAAATGGAGTAATATAGAATTTTAATGAATTTGGGTTCAAATGGTCCAAAGCAAAGTCGCTGTGTTCGAAAAGAACATGGTTTCTGTATACAATATTCGCTTGTTTTGTCCACACAGTGTCACAGTTTATGCATAACCTGTACATTTGTTTCGAAAGAAGAAGTCTATCAATTTCGGAGTGACAAAATAAATGTTTGAGTTTTTGTGACAAAAAGAAAAAAAATTTTACTTTGCATAATAGCTTTAGTTCTAGACCACATATTCTGACCAATGTTTGCAAATTTTACTTTTTTGGTGTCCAATAAATAAAAGGTCAAGTTCATTGTGACTCAAAGAAAAATCGGTTTGAAGAAATAGCTTTTGTTCCACAATAAATGGCTTGGCCAACTTTTGTGGATGGCTTACATTACGAGTAAAAAAGAATCCTATAGATTTTGGAGCCTTAGAGGTCAAAGGTCACAACCATGGCAAGTCTAAAGGGAATATAATGGTGTCTTCACATGCGGTTTAGTTAAAGACCGCATTCCTTGACCAAAAGTCAAGGTCATTGATACCCGTTAGCAACCAATAGAGTTGTCGTGCGAGTGCCTACTTTGTGGACTGTTAAACAAAACGTGGTCAAATAATGCACAGTTTACGGTATTATAGCTGTTTAAGAAGGTCTTTTTAAAAATACTAATATTCATTTCCCTTAACAAAATTCCTTAAAAAATATAGCAGGTAACCTGCACTTTTCTATCATCGTCGTCGTCGTTGTCGTCGTTGTCGTCGTCCTTATTGTCATCCAAATCATTACCACCATCTGTGTCATCCTAATTGACACCATGGTCGTTACAAGAATTGGTATAAGTATCGTTTTGAATAGTTTTAGAACTATATACCTATGAAGAGCCACGTCATGTGATCATAACAAGATATGTATGTTGAAGAACGAGTTACACAAAAAAAAATAATAGCCTTAGCAATTTCCAAGGAAGGATTCGTAAACAAAGGTTAAGAACTGTTTTTGCTTTGAATCGATTATAAACAAGGTACCAGTTAAGAAAGATGATTGCTTTTGCGGATGTTTTCATTGATGAGCTTTTGTACAGAAGGGCGAATATAAGAGATGGATACTGTCTTTGAAGTACCTGTACGTAGATTATGTCTATACAGTGCTTCAGATTTGTTTTGAAAATGTTTGAAGTACAAGCTTACCTATAAGAGATATATTAGCATTTGAGTACAGTACAGTGTGATCACTTATCATAGGGTACATTGAGCAGAGTTACATAGGAGTCACATGGGTACATTGAGCAGAGTTACATAGGAGTCATATGGGTACATTGAGCAGAGTTACATAGGAGTCACATGGGTACATTGAGCAGAGTTACATAGGAGTCACATGGGTATATTGAGCAGTTACATATGAATTTTTAAAATATCACATTATCTTATTCTGAATGGTGAGCAGTTGAGTGTGCGTCCTTATGTATATGTGGGAGAGACATACAGACGGACATACAGTCTTTTCCTTTGCGACCCTTTCCCCCATCCTCCGCAAACGTCAATCGGTCAGATTGATAAAAAATTTTAAAAAATGGATTGCTGTTACACCGAATTTTATATTTTACCACACGATATTAAAATGTTTGTGGAATACCACCCTTGGCTGCGAGTGATATACGAGGGATGGTCGTGGTGAAGATTAAGTAGACTAAGAATTAGGGGGGGGTGTTTTTTTTTTTAAAAATTCATCAACATATTTTATATATTTAAGGAAAGAACCATTCAAGTTGTAAAGGGTGCGGATGATGATCCAATAGTATACGTTGAAGACTTGTTTCGTCTACGACTGTTTAAATGTACGACGCAAGTTGTTTTACAGTCTAAAACAGTGTTTGTATGTTAAAAATTTAAAAGGGGCGATTCGTAACAACTTTACAACTCCGTGATAGCCAATAATTCATAGCATTAAATCCTCCACGCCATTCCATTATGTAATACGCATTTAATCCCTTCCAGCCTTTACGCCTTTCATAGCGTCAATCGAGTCCTGCACCTTCGTGGTTATTGTAAAGTTGATGACTGACTTTTCCCCTCGACTAAAAGCAGGATCTTCTGGAACACATCAAGACGTAAAAACATAGTCGATCATTATTTCTTTATTTCAACATATATTTCTTCGTTTTCTCTTTTACCGTTCATGTCTCCAATAAAACACCAACAATATTTAAAGTGACAGGGGAGGCGAATATTGTAAACGTGAAGAGGAAAAGAAAAAGACCAGGCATATAATGGAATGAAAGTAATTTGTCAGTGTTTTAAATTCTTCAAATGCAGACAATTACTGATGTGGAGAAAACATAAAATACTGAAGATTAATTATGTCGTTTTCAGACCTCCTCTGATTTGTGTTTCTGTAAGAAAAAAAAATTTGACCGCGTTCTGGCTTTTATTTTTGGCAGGGTATAAATTTAACGATTGCAATTAAAAATCGATTAGTCCAATTTGAAATGAATTCGTTTATGTTATAAGATCTATGATGACACTACAACCCTTGCCATCTTTTAAATGCATTTTTCTCTCTCATTGCACTTTTGCATTAATGTCTTTCTTTCGATCTGTAATCGTCGTTGTGGGTTTATTAATGCACTTCGAAGATTGAATTTCACTAAAATTGATTTTGCGTGTCTTTCCACCTGCCTCCATCCGTCCCCGTTTATCGGATAGAGTGTACTTCTGACAATTAGGTCTCACATTGAAAATAACTTTTTCTAGAACCAGTCGAAACCGCGCAGGCGCATGGCACAAAAAATATGTCGTCTGCAATTTTAGAACTATAGACTTCGACAGGTGTGAATTTTTTTGGACAATTTCATGTGTCTAATACTGTTGGATCTTAATACGTTCACGTGTTGGTGGCAACGACAATTCTGGTACGTATGGTATTGGGTATGACAGGTAGACAAAAGACTATATGGCATTTTGTACTTGGTGCAATATAAAGGATAAGGTATACTGTTTCAGTGGCGCGCCCTCGGTTAGCTTGTATGTTTTATAGTGATTTAGTATTCAAACTAATTTGTCAGTGTATAATAGCTTCTGTCAAGCAAATTATAAGGTTTCAATATATACGAGCCAATGAATCAAAACTCTATTGCGAGGGACAAACTATGAGGATAAATGTTAACAGATTGTGAAGAATTTGATTTAATGCATTGCGTTCGGGGCGAATTATTTACAAATTTACGACAGTGTAATGGTATAAAGTTTCATCTGGAACAGATGCAATGGACTTTGTTACCTGAACACTGCAAAACAGATTTACAGCGGAATCATTATCACATGTGTAATAGGTTAATTTAACAAAGAAAGAAAGGCATAGCATATTTGCAGTCGCAAAGACTGCCTCGAAACCAGCGTTGTTGAGACGACTTAAATCTCCCATCAGAGTGCATATACTTATCATATCTAGATAATTTGGGTAATTTTTCAACCATACTTTTAGGAAAACTATTCACCTTTTTTTTAAAACATATATGGCAGGTAAAATTTGCAAACTAATGACTTTTAACCCATATGACGCTTTAAGTTTGTAATATCTACAAAAGTATCACAAGGGTACCAGATGGAGATACATAAACGTTTTTTTTTTTGGAAGCTTCTCCATGGTTTGAAATTCTTATAGTATTAAACCTTTCAATGTTCAGTGTCTCTAAATAATACACCGTTTTTTTTTCTGAAGAATTTATGTTTGTGACGATGAGAAATTTTTATGATGAAATCATTTACAGGACAATCTTTACGCTTCAAATACTTGACATCGTTCTGGCTTTAACTCGGATTTGTGTGAAACGTGTAGGTGTAAGAGAGGAAGCCATGCGTTCCAGATATTATACCAGCGCAGCTTTGATATGTATTATCTTTACAACTTCCATTACCCTTTACAAGTGACATTTACAACTTTCAGATTCATTTGTTGATAACTTATTCAATTATTCTTTTCTTTACTACCGGCCTATCATGTACGTTTCATTAGGGTTATACGAAACGAGCATACATCAAAACAACGATTGTTTGCTATGTTGATCATAGATCATACAAAATTTACGGGAGAGTCCTTTTCCGTATTCTTTCGTCTGTCCGTCCGTTATTATAAGCTTGCTACTACGACTCCTCCTAAACTACATGGAATATTGCCATGAATTTAGATACACACATTAATCCCGTGCTCGAGTTGGTCCAATATGAAAAAGGTGCCGCTCGGACACCTAGTATGGTTGCCATAGTGGTCATCTTTAAATAAAAGCATGTTATCACCTCCTCTTGAATGGATTGTCATGTCATTATGGGGTTTCATTAAAAGACTTCTTATCATGTCTAGATGGTTCTAGACGGAAATGGATATCCAGTGTGGTCGCCACAGCAGCCATCTTGAAAATCATATTAATGTTACTTCTCGTGAAAGGAATGTCCTTTAGACATGGGGTTTTCACCAAAGGAACAAATAACGTAGATGGTTCTAGATGAAAACAATTATATCTGATATCATATATGGCTGCTACATTGGCCATATTCAGAATATTGTTTATTGCTCATCATCCTGAACGGAAAATAATATTGTCGTGGGATTTCCACCAGAGTACTTTTATCATGAGTAGCTGGTACAAAATGATAACGGGTCTATATGATGTCCAATTTGGCCACATCAGCAACCCTCTTTAAA
Organism: Potamilus streckersoni; assembly: GCA_016746295.1. Classification (NCBI taxonomy): domain Eukaryota; kingdom Metazoa; phylum Mollusca; class Bivalvia; order Unionida; family Unionidae; genus Potamilus; species Potamilus streckersoni. The sequence goes on along the minus strand of JAEAOA010002340.1, from coordinate 280,353 downwards.
ATGTTGCTATCACTTGCCCTCTTGAATTGTTAGACCTCAACATTGGGTTTTTACAAAACAACTTCTTATGATGTCTAGTTGGTCTGAATTATGTCTTAGAGACATTTCATATGCATGCCACAGAGACCATCTTGAAGACACTAGCTTCTGGCTTTCACTGAAATACTTCTTACGATATCGAGTTGGTCGCTAGCACAACTGGTATCGATGTGACTTCTAATATGACTACCACAATGACCATGTTAAAATTCTGGTTATCACTAAGTTTTCCAGGAGACTATGCGTCGACTTTGTTTTAAACAAAAATACTTCTTATGATGTCTAGTTGGTAATAATTATAAATTGTTCCAATCTCATATCGAATATGACATACATGGTACCCATCTCGAAAACAATGTCATCGTTGATCCCTAAAACGGCGTCTTATCACCGTGAGGTTTCCACCAAAAGACTTCTTATTATGCATTATTGGTCCTAAAAGAAAATTATGCCAAGTTTACAAGCAATATGCCCACTACAGTAGCTAATTTGAAAATTTTGTTATCTCTGAAGAATATCAAAGATGGTTTCAATTCTCCGTTTTTAAAAGAATAAATAGTCTTACTTTGCATTCCTGGAAAGTCAAACGAGTGTCAGTCCCGTCGAGGGACTCTTGTTGTTACTCGGCGTCGTCGTTCATGAAAATACAAAAGCTCCTACAGCTGCTGCTGTAGTTGCTGTAGATATGCATTCTGATTAAAACCAGATTCCTGCTGTTCAATCGTGAAGATCGACCGTTTAGGGGTCGTGCTCTGGTGACCTTTGAATTAGCCAGTGGAAATGCAGCTTTCAAACATCTGAAAGAGAATCAAATCATTCGGCACACACTGATGTTCTTCAGTAATACTGCTCAGTCTCCTACACGTGAACATATACGACTTCATCTGATTGGCTGATAAAATTAGCGATTATGGTAATAACAATGGTCCGCAGAACAAGACCCCTAAGAGGTCGCCGTCAAATGTTTAAGTCGGACAGTGGAGATCTGATTTTAATTGATTGTAATGTCGAAACTAGACTTTAAGTAAGCTCAAAGAAATCAAAAAGTTTGCTGCGCATCCTCAGACTCGAGATTACCAGATTCCTAAGTAGTATTCGACACCAAAAGTCATACCCACACGGACATCAACACGCAGACAAAAACTACTTACTAATAATGTGTCCGCATATCCAACCCCTAGCGTGTGCATTGTTTTCTTGTTATGATTTATTATTAGATTCTGCCAGGTCGCAACAGAATCTACCTTAATTACAGGAATGCATACTTCAAAATATTTGATGCTGACTTACTGAGCTATAATTCTTGTAGATAAACCCAAGAAGCTAGTGAAATATCACTTTATGGTTTACACCATTGGATATACTAGTACTTCATAAAATATATTCTTAATTTCATGCAAAGGAAAGGTATAATCTGGCCATTTGCGATATCTCTAAAATTACATATGGAGACAATTAATAAAAAAATCTGTGCTCATTATGAATGCATCGTCTACATTTCCACATAATCTTCTTTCACTGTGTGTTTCGAGTTTTCAGGCAATAATATAATGTATTCGGTTTCTTTTACAACTGAATGATAAATAATTAGGCTACGTGTTCGAAAGTGCCAATGAGCATGGAAAAAGAAATTAGGCCGTACCTTGGCATGTGTAATGGACCAAAGCACATCAAATTTTGCCATTTAACTAGTGATAAGGTCAAAAGTGAAATTTTAAAACTCTTTCACCTTACAAGACTCACATCTAATGGTGGAGTTCATGTTCGCGATAAAGCGGTAAGGCTTTCAGTTGTTTTATTGTTTTCAAAACGTTATCTTTATCAACAATATTACTGCCAAAGCCCCTGTCGTAATGAGACTTATGCCATGTTGAGAAATGTGATTAAAATTGTGTGAAACGAATGAAAACAGATGAACACGCGATTAATGTTGCATTACAGGATCAAAATAAATATTTTGAAAAGCGGGTTTGTATATGACAAGAAAAATTATTAAAATACTCCTAGATTTTTTTCATCATTATGAAACTTTGTGCTTCAAAGGATAAATCCATACTATATCCGAATAATAATAATAATAATAATAATAATAATAATAATAATAATAATAATAATAATAATAATAATAATAATAATAATGGCAATAATAACAATAACAAAAATAATATAGTTGGAAGTTCGGTTGTCTTTTCAAAATAATTTGCAATTACAATGGGAACATTGTCAAAAAGGTTATACAATTCAAATTCTGCAACTTATTATATTTGCTCTTGTCGAGACATTAGGAAACTAATTTCATAGATTTAGCGATGTTCTTCTAGTTAGCATGCATCTTAGTGTTTACTTGGATGCAGTTGATAAGAATATATTTTAGCGAACTAAGTTCACTCTCTAAATTCGCGAAATTTAATGCGAGCGAAAATTACGTTATTTACAATGCTTTGTTAGGGGATGCAGTTTATAAGAATACATTTTAGCGAATTAAGTTCACTCTCTAATTTCGGGAAATTTATTGTGAGCGAAAATTACGTTATTTACAATGCTTCCTTAGGGCAGATTTTATTGAGTAAAGATAATAGCAGATTTTCCACCTATAACATAGTGTTTCATTAACTTTCTTCTGTTATCTCAATTTTAAAGTCTTGATTCAGACTGTTAAAGTGACAAATTGGTAGTATAAAAACGTCTTACGAAGGACCTGCAAGTGATGTGATTATTCTATGCATGATGTTATAATTTGGTTAATAAACAAAATTATCTTTCAATTTAATTATTACAAGAGCAATACAGACACACACACGTATACAAACACATACATACATACATACATACATACATACATACATACATACATACATACATACATACATACATACATACATACATACATACATACATACATACATACATACATACATACATACATACATACATACATACATACATACATACATACATACATACATACATACATAGTGCTTCATTAACTTTCTTCTGTTATCTCAATTTCAAAGTCTTGATTCAGACTGTTAAAGTGACAAACTGGTAGTATAAAAACGTCTTACGAAGGACCTGCAAGTGATGTGATTATTCTATGCATGATGTTATAATTTGGTTAATAAACAAAATTATCTTTTAATTTAATTATTACAAGAGCAATACAGACACACACACGCATACAAACACACACACACATACATACATACATACATACATACATACATACATACATACATACATACATACATACATACATACATACATACATACATACATACATACATACATACATACATACATACATATATAGTGTTTCATTAACTTTCTTCTGTTATCTCAATTTCAAAGTCTTGATTCAGACTGTTAAAGTGACAAATTGGTAGTATAAAAACGTCTTACGAAGGACCTGCAAGTGATGTGACTATTCTATGCATGATGTTATAATTTGGTTAATAAACAAAATTATCTTTTAATTTAATTATTACATGAGCAATACAGACACACACACGCATACACACATACATACATACATACATACATACATACATACATACATACATACATACATACATACATACATACATACATACATACATACATACATACATACATACATACATACATACATACATACATACATACATACATACATACATACATACATACATACATACATACATACATACATACATACATACACATATATATATATATATATATATATATATATATATATATATATATATATATATATATATATATATATATATATAAAACTTAACAGCTAGTTTGTGACTGATGTAGACAGACTGGATGAGACGGAGGATCCAAGGTTCGTCCAATCAATATTTTTCGCGTTTAAAAGTTTTCAGGAACAGGTGTGAAAAAGTACATATGATGCGTACACCTCTATCGGCTAAACAATAAAACTCACATTAACGGCTGCATTTAAAAGCAAATAATTGTGATTGTAATAAATATAAATCTATCCTCTCCTTCACAACTTCAGATCCCACCCCCACCACCATCGCAGTTCATGGCTTCACGGAGTGTGGACTCGATCGTTCGACACTTTGAAGTACCCTCGTTTTACAAAGTGAATATAATATATACCTTTTAGCGGTCATCACCCTTACCTCTCTACAACGCCATTTTAAATACGGTATAAAGTCAATACATTTTACTGTATTTATTCATGATATTAGCTCGAGACAGTCGCATGTACCATTGATCGATATCGATTTTTAACGGTCATTTAACAACTGCAACTCTCTCGTGGGGATGACAATAATATTTTTCAACTTTTGAAGTTCCTTTACGATTCTGGAACAAAATTTAATCAGTTTCGTTTGTATGTTTCGGATTTAGTACATTTTAGTGTGTTTTTATTTCTTGTCATCAGCTTCCTTTCCCAATGTTTTATATTGTTCATGGGTATATTTAATTTGTATTAATACTTTACCAGGAAACGTTTTATTACCTTCGTATAATACCCTCAAGGATTTAGGTTTTGATCAAAAAAGCTCACCAGTCTAAAATAAACAGATTTAACTCAACAATGTCTTTTTAGAAAATGACAATACGCTTTAGAAGGAAATGAAACTTTAAGAGAAGAAATTGGAATGATGGTAAAACTATTTTTTATACATACAGACGAATGTCTTGTTATGCTCGTGTTCTTATTATTTTGTTTCTATAACAATTGTTATTATCTAAGGTTTGGGTTGTATAATGGGTGAATAGATGTCGTATTTATAACGTGAAAATGTATTTCGCTTTCTTTTTGCCTAATGTTTACCTGTATCAGAGAAACCTATTTCAAATCGACTTACAATTCATCTCTCAACCAACTTTAGCGTCAGAAATTCTACCTTAACAAAGACTGCTCTGGTATCACGATAAAATTAATACAACGGTCCTGTGTGACCTAGAATCTAATCCAATTTTCTTTACAGCTCATTAATACAATATTTCTTTTCATTTTCAACATGGGAGAACTCCAGTCCAATTTTATCAGGAAAAATGTATTGTTTAAAAAAATCTGATAACTTGACAAGGTCTGACTGTTTTCTTTATCTGGGTTTCTTTGCACAATAGTAAAACTAAAGAATACAGATCGGCGGTTATCGTTAAATCTGACAAAGCTTTGAATGTATAGCTACTGTATACTTCCGTGTGTTGATGATATATGATGTATCAAAGGGTGATCGTAACATGCAAAACTGTATCATTGCGGGTTCGAATTATGCTCAAACCAGCCCCAAAAGCGCATCATTTCAAATGTTGCGGGGGAGGAAAGTCCAAAATTTGCCAGGTTAGTTTGTAAAATAGGTTTCTAAACAATAAATGTTTGCTGGAATTTTTGTTTAAAATGCACCCGTTATATTATAAAAGAAATTCACTAAAATAGTTGTTCGGAATGTAGCATGCAACAAAAGAGATAATTCAGAATTACTGAAGACTCTTTCCGACTTTTGCTCAACGTTTAATTTGCATATGTACGCATTTAAACTTATCTTTGATGAGACAAGGCAAGATATTTTTATCTGTATGACATAAAAATCTCACGAATTTATGATCGATGCTTTGCTTGTCATGGGTTTGGTTGTATCGGGACACTTGTCGCTTGACGATATGTTGATTCATAAGACACTGGTGACGTTGAAAGTTCAATTTTGACTTTTTAAGAACCATCGGTTGTGAAAGGTTGCAGTATGTAACGTTTTAAAAATGGTTACATATCCAAGCAATTTTTTTTTCGCTCTACTGGTCAAAAAAGCTTATGGGATGTTATTTCGTCCGTCAGTCTATTAGCACAAGTTTGTTACTCCTTCCAAGCTACTTGCAGAATTGCCACCAGAATTTGCCTACACATTCATCCCGTGTAGCTGGCCCTAGTGAAAACGGTGCTGCTCGAACATCTAAGATAACCGCCAAAGCGACAATCTTTAAGATACTCTTTCTGAGATGACGACCATATCAGCATTGGGATTTCACTAAAGACGTTTTATGATTTCTACCTGGTCATAAAAAAATTGTGCCAATTTGAGACCCAGTATTGCCGCCAAAACTTCCATCTTATTTTCCACTCCTCCTTACCATTGATGGTTATATCAACATGGGGTTTACAATGAATGATTTTCAATGATGTCTAGTTGGTTTGAAATGAAAATGGAACCAGTCTGATGTCCAGCAATTTTTGTCATATCAAAATTTAGTTTCCACTTACAGATTCTTTTCTGTCTAGTTAGTCGTAAATGAAAATGGCGACAGTCTGACATCCAATATGGCCTCCACAATGGTCAGCTTATAAAAATGTTATCGCTATTCCTCCTGACCGGATGGTCGTATTAGCAAAGGGGTTTTACTAAAAGGCTTCATATCATGTCTGCTTTACCCTAAATACAAATTGTGACGATCTGACGCCCATATTGACATGGGGTTTTCATGATGTCCAGTTGGTCTTAAAAAAATGGTGCCGATCTGACATCCAGAATAGCCTCCACGCAGTGGTCATCTTGAAAATCTTGTTATCACTACTTCTCCTGAACGGATGGTCGTATAAACATGAGGTCTTCACTAGAAAAATTCGTATGATGTTTAGTTAGTCCTAAATGAAAATGGTGCAGACTTGACTTCCATTACAGCAGCCATATTGAAAATCTTGCTATCGCTACTTCTCCTGAACGGATGGTCGTATCAACGTGAGGTCTTTTACTAAAAGAGTTCTTATGTTTAGCTGGTCCTACATGAAAATAATCTGACTTCCATTAAAGGAGCCATATTGAAAATTTTATTATCGCTACTCTTTCTGAACGGAAATTCATATTGACGAGATTGTTATGACCAAAATACTTCTTGTCCCAAATGGTATTGATATCCATGTGAGGTCAAGTATTTCCACCACAATGGCCATCTTGAAAATCGTGTTATCGCGACTTTTTACCAGAGGATTTCTAATGCTGATCAATTAGTCTTAAATAAAAAAGGTGCCAGTCTGATGTCTAATATGGTCACCACAAAGGTTATCTTGAAACTTTTATGGAAAGCCTTTTTGATATGGGGTATCATGCCGCATTCGGGTATCATGCCGCTTTGGGGTATCATGCCGCATTGGGGTATCATGCCGCATTGGGGTATCATGCCGCATTGGAGTATCATGCCGCATTTGAGTATCATGCCGCATTGGGGTATCATGCCGCATTGGGGTATCATGCCGCATTGGGGTATCATGCCGCATTGGGGTATCATGCCGCATTGGGGTATCATGCCGCAGACGTGTAGCATGATGTCTCACCCAGTCACATTATTTTGACACCAGGCCGACCAGTCCTAACACTAAACTGTTAATGCTGAGCGCCAAGCGTGGTAACTATTAGTACCAGTTTTACAACTCTTTCATGTGACTCGAACCCGTTACCTCCCGTATCTAAGGTGGACGCTCGAACCACTAGGCCACACGAGCGGTCTAATAAAAAAATGGTGTTTGTCGAACATCCACTATGGTTGCCACGAAGTTTGTCTTGAACCTCTTGCACTACTTCCGTTGTGTGGATGATCATTGTTTACGTAAGGATTCACCAAGAGATTTCAAGTAATGTCCATTTTGTTCTAAACAACTATGGTGCTAATCGCACGTCCAATATGTGCACCACAGGAGCTAATTTCAATATTTTCTTATCAAACAAGGATATCAGAGATGGTTTCAACATTCAACAGTTAAAGGAAGAAATGACCTTATCTTGAATTCCTGGAAATCCCCTTCGCCCACAAAATACATCAGTACCGTTGGTGTGTACTTTCTTGCTCTTGTCCTACTTTGAATTTATATTTAATTTTTTGTTCCTCCTTAAGACTTGATTTTTAGAAAGAAGACTATATGACGGAGCTAGCATTTAAGGAAGATAATGTAAGTGGCCGATATCTGGGATATGTCGGACAATGGCTGACTTTGGAGACTTGATTCTGAAGTTAAGACTGAATGCTATTCTTTTAAATTTTTCCCCAAAACGATCAGCTAACATTGAAATCATGGGTCCTGAAATATATCCTGCAAGCATACATACATACATACATACATACATACATACATACATACATACATACATACATACATACATACATACATACATACATACATACATACATACATACATACATACATACATACATACATACATACATACATACATACAAGCATGCATGCATGTCTGTCTATCTATCTATCTATCTATCTATCTATCTATTTATCTATCTATCTATCTATCTATCTATCTATCTATCTATCTATCTATCTATCTATCTATCTATCTATCTATCTATCTATCTATCTATCTATCTATCTATCTATCTATCTATCTATCTATCTGTCAATGAATGAATAAATAAATAAATAAATAAATAAATAAATAAATAAATAAATAAATAAATAAATAAATAAATAAATAAATAAATATCATGTGTGTACAAAACAGTAGTGAATGTGGGGATATACGTTCACTACATTGTGTAGGTCTCGACATTTGAATCTGATAAAAGACTATTCATTCTCAATCAGTCCGTAATTATCATGCAATCAAAATGTATTTTGGTGAACAATTGGTACGACTGAAAACTTCAAGAAACGTATTGTCATAGCAATCGAATGCTTTTCATGCCGCTCTTTACATCTGTCCTAAATTTTGCGATAATATAGGAAATGCGTGACTCAAGTGGTGGCTAAACATATTTGAAAATATGCAGATAATGTTGACAGCAAATAAGTTTGAAAAGCGTGTTTTACCTAGAAAGACACATTTGTAAATATACCTTGGAATTTCACAGCTAATTCATAATTTGCTTCAGAGACATGTATAGATCTTGATAAATTCATGTATTTGTGAATATTAACAATAGGGTATACTGCCACTGGCCATGTTTTAATGTTTGTGAGATCTGAAATGGAATTTGATCGTACTTCCATTTTTATAATTCGACTATTAAAACATCTTGGGTAAACTGAAGCTTTGATGATCCGGTTACCCAAAAATATTGCATGTTGAATAAAAGAGTTATGTTTGATCATTTTTACTGGACTCTTCCCTCTGTATAAATCGATGGTATTGGACGAGATCTACAAGTTTTTTCTCTTTATTTGTCAGGTTAAGGTGACAAATTTGATGGAACAATAAGAGAGAAACCCGTGCGTGATGTTTTGCTGAAGGCATCCTCAAGAACACGTCATATAATCGTCTCGTTAGGGAAAACCTCTATGTGCGATGCTGACTGATTTATAATGGTCACGGTATCTTTGCAGTTCACCAGTTTGCATACTTGTAATAATATATCAAATCATTAAAGCAATATATATATGAATGCTCATTTAACTCGATGTGACATGAATTTGATTTCTGCTGTAGATTTAGTGTATTCTACAAAATTTGAATATATGTCTTATGTAATTCAGTGCATTAAAACAAAATACTGTTGGATGCAAGGATTTCAGGTTCTCCTGTTAGGTTGGAACTCCCAATTACCTGATTTATCACGGCATTAGATTTCTCCTTCTTGCAGTTATTTTTATGAATAAGTTTGCATATGAAGAACCTTCACGCAGAATACCTCTGCTCTTAATGTTAACGGAAAGATACCTTCATAGTAATACAGTAATCACCATATCTTATCTACTAAAATGACATGGTTATTATTAGCTTTCCAAAAGGCTCAAAGTCTCCGCTATATTTATATCGGTGTTTGGTTAAGAAAGAAAGAACTATCATTAAGAAAAATGGGGCAGGAGAAAAGTTCAGGTAGCGTTTAAGGCAGGAATATTCTCATAATTGTGTAGGAGTTAAGGGATTTTCCTTTCGTAGGATTACTTGAAGTTAATATTATTAAAATCAGACTTCCTCGTCGTACGTGGGGAAATGACAAACACCAATAGATGTTAATGTTTTGATGAATTTCGGAATTCCCAGTAAGCTTGATTTTAGTAGCATATAATAAAATCACTGCATCTCTTGTCAGGGATAGTTATCGTTAGTAATGATATGTTCCGAATAACGCGTGTCGCTTTGAACATTTTGAAAGCCGTGATTTGATTGGTGAACCGCAAGGGATAAAAATAACATGAACTCTTATAAGCATCCATGGGATCCTTGCGCAGGAATGTGGAGATCCGATTTGAATTCGACTGACTTTCTGTTTCAAGAGGAGAAAATTAAATAATGTTTATGCTCTTTTATCAAATGTATATTTTTTTGGACTCAGTCGGATACCCAGCCTAGACTGATTAGTATAATCTCAAGTTCTCTCCCTTACACTTTTGTTAAACATACAGGTATATCGGCAGAAGTAAATTCCACACCCCAAATTTCCTGCGATTAAAGTAATTGCCCCCTCAAAAGAAAACTCTTTATGCAGATCGTGTGAATGTAATCACACTGAGAATAATGATAGAGAAGACTTTCTGAAACTTCTGAATGTAACCTATATTGACATAATAGTGAAAGATGTCTTTCTGCCACGTATCGATACGCATTGTAATATTTACAATATTATATATATATATATATATATATATATATATATATATATATATATATATATATATATATATATATATATATATATATATATCATATTACAAATATTACAATGCGTATCGGTACGTGGCATAAAGACATCTTTCACTATTATGTCAATATAGGTTACATTCAGATTGCTAATAAATACAATATGATACTGTAATAAATTTGGAGAATGCGCATTTTGTTATAGCGCCCCGTTTAAAGAATTCTTTTTTGTGATTTCTTGTTTGATTATTGGAACTGTGCAATGGAAATATTCGTTAGACCGAAATAATTAGCCTATTACCTAGAACCAACGTCACGGAGAGGGTTTCCATAATGCCATTGTTTACTTTTAGAGAATTCAGGTAATGACCGCATGAGTGTCTCTGTTGTACCATATTCCTTATTAAAACCTAGTGGTATACATTGGTTGTGAGACTGCAGTGACAGTATTTACGGTAGGAGACCGGCAAATCACATAGTGGAATCAACAACGGACTTGGCAGATACCATTTATGTTCCCATAGTGGCAAATGTAATGCAGTTGTACTGGCGGAATGTTGCCAAAACCATTAATTGCCTAAGGTGGCGTAGTAAAAGTATTTTCCTGTGTCAGGAGATAGTTGCATAGTTTATACGGCGTAAACTGCTGGTGGTACAGAAAGTTGATGAAGAGAAACAATGCAGATGTCCAGTTGATAGATATTTGAAAAGTTGTGCGATATGTGGTCTTGCATTGATTAGACAAAGTTTGTGTATAGAATGGACATGTCGGGGTTTATAACTGAAGTTGTAGGGAAGTCTTTGGAAATTTTTGGAGTAAATTTATGACTTCTAGCGGAATAACACGTAGTCTAGTACCGTTCGGTCAATCAAATACCCATGACTCGTAATAATACATTTCGATTCACATTTAAAACCAGAGAGGGAAAGAGGGAAACAATACCTATTCATGACCATTGAACAAAAGTTGAATTTCTAGATCAAAATCTAATCTTCAACTTTTGCACCAAATTGTGTATAAAGAACACGGCAGGATTATCACTGCTTCGGCGAATCTTGTCAGCTCTAGGCTAAACGTACACTAATATCACATTACTGCTAAGTAAATCATGAGAGAGAGAGAGAGAGAGAGAGAGAGAGAGAGAGAGAGAGAGAGAGAGAGAGAGAGAGAGAGAGAGAGAGAGAGAGAGAGAGAGAGAGAGAGAGAGATGTATTTACTGGTCTATTTTACTGCCTTGCCAGATTTCGGCTTGAAATCAGCCTTCATTCTCCGTATTAGGCCGGATATCAGCCTTCAGTAGCCGATGCATAGTGAGGAATGCATTTAAATATTTTTATTAGGTAATAAATTTGGTGAAGAGAATCGTCTAAAAAAAGACCCCATAACGACCGAACTCAAGGCATCATGTTTACTTTGTTTGTATAAAAAAAGTCGAGTCTCAACCCTCGCTTATTTCGATATTTAAGTCTCCCCTACAGTTAGATTTAACTTTACATGTTTGTGATGCTTGCCTTGTTTAATTGTAGATATATAACCATTTAAAATGGCATATAGAAATTAGACCACCAAACTTTGCGAAATTATAGGATTCTCTTCGTGTTATAAAAGCCATGTCATGGTGCACGAAAGAGTTATAAAATAGCATCATCTAGTTTCTATCATCAACATTAGGCTATTCGAGGCTCTAGTAACACGGAAAATTACGGTTTTTAGTAAGGAAATAACATCATCACTTTCAAGAATTAAATGGGAGAGAGAGAGAGAGAGAGAGAGAGAGAGAGAGAGAGAGAGAGAGAGAGAGAGAGAGAGAGAGAGAGAGAGAGAGAGAGAGGGGGGGAGGTGGGAGAGTATTAAAGTGCGTCAATACTTTTGGTAAAGAAATTCCTGGTCCGTTCCACGACCAAGACAGGAGCGGATAAATTGACATTGTGTACCATCATCTTTGTACTCAGGATGATAATAATAATAATAATAATAATAATAATAATAATAATAATAATAATAATAATAATAATAATAATAATAATAATAACAAACTTTATTGGCAAAATTTATTGGTATTATTGTTATTATGATTATTATTATTATTATTATTATTATTATTATTATTATTATTATTATTATTATTATTATTATTATTTTTAGTGGTGGTGTTTGTTGGCTTTTTTGTCAATAGTCACCAAAATAAATAGCCCATATCTTGTTTTTTCAATTATTTGTATATGTATCCGGTTCCTAAGTAGCGTTTGCTTAATTAAAACACATTATGAAAATGGGGCCTAACTTTCAGAATGGCAAATGACACCAGAATGACCATTGTAATGTCCGAAAAAGCAAAACCACATTAACGATATTGTTGGAAAGATGGTAAAAAGAAATGTGTGAAAAAAGAATTAGTAAATTATGTCTGCACTTATGGAATTCGCCTCTAATTGCATACACATGAAATGATACCCCGTGCGCGCCTCTCTTGTCACCTGTCAATCATATTTACCTGGGTAGTTCGCCTGATCTGGGCAATGATGATTTATCCAGATAAGAAGGCCCATTAGGTTTTGAATTGTTGAAGTTTTCGGTGTAGTAAGTCATTCAGGAATTACGCGTATTAAGGACTCGAGTTTGACAGATTTATTCATGTTTACAGGTCAAGCGAGGTTGAATCTGACAACAGATGAATTTTGTTCTTGAAGTAGATGTTTAAGTAACCGAATAAATGTTCATCTTAAAATATATTCAAGCCGCCAACTTTCCAAAAGATTTATATGTCCTAGATATGTTCAAATCACACAATATTTGATAAATATCGAAAGTCGACAACTCCACGTTTTCTTGGCAAACGTTAAACCATTTTATTGTTTCAAAACTTACTCAAATTTCGGTTCGAAACTATACATTTCATACAGACGTAAAAACCAGATGAAAAAAAAACAACACCTTCGTAAGTCCGCCATCAATAAAATTAGGCTGTAATAATTTTGTGTTTACATAACACGCTATAACCGATTCTAGTACTGCTGTTTTCTTAAGAGATTTCCTAAGTAGAAACATAAAATTGCCAGTCGGTGTTTAAGTGGGTTTTATTTATAAGCGTGTGACATTAAGAACCCTTCCATAAGAGCCCCCGTGAAAATTATTTTTTGGTCGCAGATATGACAGGAGTAATTGTCCGGGTTGATTTCAGGGTATACACACACTAGCAGCAGCGGGAACAAAACTCTTACCATTGGAATAACCATGATTGACTAAATACAGGTGCGTGGTGTGTTTAAAGCAGTTATTACAAGTGATATGTTACAAAAGAAAAAAAAATACCCAGGTACATGAAATATACACCTGTTCGGATAGGATTGTATTCCAATTGAGATGCGCCGTACATGCGGTGCAGCGATCTAAGGGCAGTGTCGAATGGTAGGTACACATATTTTTGTATAGAGACAAACTGCACATTGACGCTTCTTGTATTAGTCTTGATTCAGTTCGTGTCACGCAATAAATAGAACGAACCGTGCTTTGACTCGAGACTTCAACATAAACCAGTGATGATAATACACATGTTATAACTTAATGTGACAGTGAAGAATGGATTTACCCGGAAAATTGGGATATTTTGTCGTGATCGATCGTTATAGAGTGATAGCTCTGGGATATTGATTCAAGTTTATGAGGGGTAAGTCCTGCTTTTGGTTTCTTTCTTGTTTATTATATAAAAACGAATTTGTGAATGTTTTCTTTTAGTGTTCAGTTTTCTCTGAAAGCTATATTTTAGGCACAACCGCTGTAAATTTTGGTGGACCTGAAACGAAAGAGCTGGGGCATACATAAATATACGTTCAAACAATTGGTCCTGTTACGCATTTTTTTTTTGTATCGAACTTTTTCTGTATTCCATTTGTTTTGGTGAGAGCTCAATATTCAAATTGCATGAATTTTTTAAAGTCCCGAGAGCTGCAAAATACGACTAGGATGTAAGAGCTATGTATAAATGTGGACACATATTTATTAACTATTAACAACGACATAACGGCATGTAATATACAAATATATAACCATCCGTTTTCATTAATCTTTTATTCTACGACATTACTGATTGAAATGTATCGAGATATGACCACCCTTTATCGTGGTCCTTTATTTAACAACGACATGACGGCATAAAATATATCGTTATATAACCATTCTTTCTCATTATTCTTTTTAACTATGGCATGGCGGATTGTAATGTACCGATATATGACCATCATTTCTCGCGATCATTTTTCAAATACGACTTGATGGCTTGCAATATAAGGATATATTACCATCCTTTCCTATTATTCTTTTTAACGACATGACGGATTGAAAATACCGATATCTGGCCATCATTTCAGTAATCTTTTTCACCAGCATGTATACTTTATATCGCCGCTTAAACCAGGATTATAGATTACATAAGCGTCTACCTTGAGAAAAGATACGTCCAGTTTTAAAAAGAAGGTACTTTGAGTTATTTCTTTATTATTTGCTGAATGCATGCGACATGTAGACATTAATAATCCCTGTAAGATTTCACCTGTAAGGTTTTGCTTGACCGATGATAATATTTACATAAACATAGAACAACTTAGAGACCACTCCGGTGGCCTAAGTGGTTAGAGTGTCCGCCTTGGATGCGGAAGGTCGCGGATTCGAACCCCGGTTGAGTAATACAAAAAACTTAAAAAATGGTACTAGAAGCTGTCTCGCTTGACGCTCATCATTAAGTGGTTAGTGTTAGGACTGGTCAGCCTGGTGTTAGGATAATGTGACTGGGTGGGACATCAAGCTACATGTCTGCAGCATGTTGCTCTAGTGCTAAATATCACTATCAGCTGCCACACTGCAGACATCGTAGCGAAACGACTGAAAAATTGTTAAAAATCTAATTCACACACTTACCATAACAATTTAAAATAGTCTTTTTTTTCTCTGCTTATTTATCAGTTTCGTCCATATGTGCGATTCGGATCATCAATTCAAATACTATTCATTTGTCACAATCGTTAATAATATCATCAATGTTCAACAGTGATGCTTAACGCAATGTATCGTCCACTAACAGTACAGAAGAAACAGACTAAAACTTGTATAAATTTGTCATTAATTTCCAAATGTAAGGACGGGATATCCTTTTCAACGCTATAATATGCAACCTACATTTTACAAATTGATGATAAAATAAAATAGTCGCAGTATTTTACCCAAGCTGTTTGGTGCCTAATTTCAACGCTAGGAATTTTTCTCTCATTTTTTATATGTATTGAATGGTATTTCAATGAAAATGAAAATACCTCTAGACTAAACTAAATATATCATATTTTCCTTATTCTTTTGTCTGATTAGAGTTGAGTTCGGTCGCTTGGTTTTGGATGGTTTGAGTGGGTGGGTGGTGTAATAGGCTGGCTTTTATATTTGATGCTAAATCTTAATTCTTAATTAAAAAGAAAGATCCCTAGGAAAAATAAAAACCATTATCTTGTCACTTTCGATCACATGACACATATTTTGACGACTGAAATTCCTGCGATACATAAGTCTTTTGACGTGAACTGTTAGAAGAAACTGTACGAGGACGTAATACCTGAGAAAATCCTGTACTTTTTAAGGGAATGCGGTTTATGCAACAGCAATTAATATCATGTTTTAATTATTTTACACGTGCTACCTTTATCTATAATTATACATAAATGTTTACAAAATTCGAATATCTGTACATTTTAAAATTTTACCTTTTGCTTTATTATACGTTTATTCGGGAGGAGTTTTCTTCATAAATTATTTGTGCAATTAAACTTTTCACTTTTTGAACATGATCATTTATTGGCACTGGTTTTGTGCGTTGGTGCCAAAAAACACTATACACTTGCATGCATGCATGCATGCCTACCTACCTACCTACCTACCTACCCAACTAAAAGACGGCTATATAATGGGTCGCAAATCAGTTTGTTTTAATCACCCTTCGAGAGTTCATATTTATCTGTCTTCCTTTATCTAACAAATCTATCAATAATATCTGATCTTTGAATGTCAGTTTGTGCAAACTCGATTTTGTTTTACAAGGGAACTCAATCATTCTGCTATTTTATTGCTCTTGTAAGTCTTTTAATGGATATATTTGCACAATACAGCTTGCGTCACTTGCATTAGGAGTTGAACAAAACTTCACAATAATCAGCAGTTCAGTTCTCCAAAGGCCAGAAAAACAAACTGTCCTCGCAGTAAAACAGGTACACGTGAATATAATATATATCTTTTGCAATACTTGACCTTCCGAACTATCACTATTTGAGAATAGATTAATGCGATTGGTGGGTATGTTTTTTTACTTTGTGACTATTTATCAGGTTAAGCTGTAGTGATCTGATTTGCACGATTGACTCCAACTTTAGGTGTATTTTTTTTTTCTTTCTTAAGAATCATAGCAACATGAGCTGTTCTTTTTTTTGACCTATGTATGCAGATGCCGGTAAATTGCAAAATTAAGAATTTAAGATTACAGCTCTGCAACATTTTTCGCCAGGGACAATTTAATTTAATTGGTATGCTTCAATCACAGTGTGTTCAAAACTAAAATTAAGATAATATTTATACAGCTACCAGGGCCCTAAGCATTGAAAATATTTTGGTGCCGCCCCCTCCATTAATCCGAGTCGGATAACTGTCCGTATATTTGATAACCTGGAATACGGAGCCAATCGTGAAACGGAGGTAGAGAACTCTGACTCGTGGAGCAGGTTGATATTTGCATTATATATTTTATATTATGTACATTTAGATAAACAATGCTGGTCAAATGCAGAGCCTTTCAATGTAGCTCACTTGCCAAAGAAGAAAAATACATATATGTTCAGATTTCACAATGATATACGCAATTGAAGTCGAAAAAGTAATATTGTAACGCGAACATTGTGGCTAATAATTCAACTATTTTACAGCAGGTATATCAGTTGTTCAATATCTGCCAAAATGTTCTTTTTTGTCTAGTATGTGTATCGTCTTTAAAGTTCTTCAATCGGTTACCATATGCATTTATATGGAATGTAATTTTTCATGAAGTACGAAGAGGAATATATTAAAAGCCGTTGTGAACACTTCCAAGATTTATGGGAAAATGGCAGAACGAAATTCAGTTTCCATCAATGTAGTTTATGGTTCACGTTTCGTATGACTGGTCAGGTAAATTCGGGATTAAGGAGACATTTATGCTTTATCTCTATGTTTCATTTTTGGTAAATTACAAAGCGGTCAAGAAAGTACAAGTTAATGGTGTCTGTATTATGGGACGATTCTACTACGAAAGCATCATTGTACTAACCAGATTGCAGGATTTAGTTTTAATCTAAATGCGTATAAGCGACTGCACAATTTCTAATACCTCTGTAAGGACTTTCTCCTTTTCATTTTGATTTCATGTTAGAAATTAATTGATATTGCCTTTACCTTGAAATACAATTCTCCCAGAGGAAGAGTACACCACCCACCCCGTTTTTCATTCTATCTCGTGTATAGGTACAAAAGAGTGACAGTATGCTGACTACATTTATTTACCATTGGAACGTGAGTAACGATAATAGACAAGAATCTGAAACTTGCGCCAATCATTATTCGGGATTCTACGATTCATTTGATTGTGTTACCAATGGAAACATATTTAGGTTACTATAGCCAGATGTCATTATGTGCAAAAGCTTGATATCACTATTTTAGGTTAAAAGTATGTTTACCAGCTTATGCAATTGTTATTAATCTTAATTTTATAGTAAACTGTTTTATTCTGTAGGCTACTTTCGTAATGTGTTCCGCGTTTGGCTGTATTTTTTTCACAGACTTTCGTGATGAGGTGAAGTTTATTTTGCCTGAGTAATCCAAATGTTGTAAACGCGCTCCTAAATTTTATTTCAGATGAGTCCTTAAGTAGCCTATTTTTGTGCTCAGTAAGGAAATATAGCTACCGTATTTTTTTCATAATCAAGCATATTATAACGTTGCTAGGAGAGAAAGGATTTCACAAACATTTGAATTTACCTTAAGGTAGCACTAAACAGTTTAGTACGATTTACTACTGGGTTCATTTTTTTATTGAGGAGACATCAATGCTTTATCTCTATTTTTCTCTATCGTAAATTACGGTGGTATCAAGAATGACGTATTTAATGTTGGATTTACAAAGTAAAGATTGAAGTTCAAAGACATTTATACTAGTCAGTGTTAGCTACAATGCGCATGCGCAGTTGACCTTTATAAATAGATGGTTTTATGAGTTTATGGAATTGCGATAGGGATTGATTTTGGGGAAAAGTTATCTGTTTAGGGTCCACTTTCCTGTTAATTAATATTATCTCTGGGAAGCAGTTGTCACTGTCTTTTGTATGGAATATCTTCAGTAAGTTCAGCGTAGATTCTTTATGGAATTGTAAATCGCGAGTGTTTGTAATGTTTTTTTGTTGTTGTTGTTGTTGTTTTTTAAAGTGTACGTTTTATAAATTCTATCTCGTCGTGGGGAGACGAATCGGTGAGATTCTAAGGGAAACAACCATACATAAAATATTTGCCTTGTTTATGAACTTTTATACATTGCGGGGTGTAACTCTAATCATTGAAAATTGGACTGGTTATGGATTTTCACACGTTGCAGAGAAAGGTATTAGTGTAACTCTAAAGGATATAGTGATATAAGGATTAGCCTGGTTATAAATTTTTATTTTGATATTGGGTTTCTACAAACATGAGGGGGTACATCCTTGACCCCAGCCCTGGCCAGCAACTGTTTAGTGCTTCTTCTACCTTGAGTTTTGCTAAGGTATGTAATTTTGGTTCGCATAACCTTAATCAAAACCAGTAATGAGAAGACATGGATAAATATTTACTTTATAACTGTTTGATCACCTGGTAGATATCTAATCAAAATCAAACTTCAAACCCATCACGATAATTTAAGAAGCATTCCTAGTTTGAAAAACAGGTTTGCATGACGACCAGAAGTCGCGATAAATGCAAATGTTGATGGACAACGCATCACACAAAGGTCAACGAGATAAATGCAGAAGTTTACGCAACATACTGTATTATCGTTTTAGGTTTGTTTTGACTTTTTGTTGGGTTTACGCCATTTTTCATCACATGATAACCTCTACATGCCGGCCATTATATCTGGTGGTAGAACGGCTGACCCACCAAAGTTACTGGTATTCTTTTCAGATTCACAAGGTTATTTATTACCACCACCAACACCACAACAAAAACCACCACCAGCAACAAATCGACTTTTTGTACAATATTATTAACTAAATTTTATAATGAAAATAGATACAAATAATAATCAGATAACTTTATACGTAGCGAAAATGTATACAAACGTAGATAACAGTATTCTGCTGATTTATTGTTATACAAATTAAAAAAATCACATCATCACACATAAGTGGAAATACAAATAACGTGCTGAAATTTACAAATACAAATGCTAATAAGAGACGTAGTAGAAATGTAAAAGTTTCCATTTTTTATCTTTTTGTACTTATCAATCAGTAATAATCATATAAAATATGTTTGTGGATCACGGATGCCCAGGTCAATAAAGATTAATGGCAGAAGCCTTATCCAGATGAAACGATAAACGTCCAAATCCGAAAATGCAACGAGTGACCTATATCTTTTTATATTAGGCATTAATTTAATTTTAATTAACGAAGTTCTTCCTTCATGTAATGGTAGATTATATTTTTAAGTCTACTGGTTTATACAAAGAGCCTATTGTTATTTTATTGCAATAAAATGACAATGTTTTTCCATGCGACAAAGACTCGTAAAATTTAAAAGTTGATAAAGTAGTGTAATACATTCGGCATTGATCATCGTATTGGACTGACTTTGTCTAGCTTATTTTAAAGTATCCAGATTATTTCAGTCTATCAATGGGACATGTACAAAAATATTGAGTGCTATTATTTCTATAAACATGGAAGTTAAGGAAATGTTTATTTCAACAAGCTTAACTTTTGAAAGAATAACAAATGAAAATGAAACCACTCGCATTAAAAATATTACACTCTGACTTCCGTGTAGCTTTGTCAACGTGTTTGATTGTACATAAGAAAACTACTTCGACGTTTCCAATTGCAGAAAATCGTGAAGTAGGACAAAATGGATGGAGATTAAATATATTTAATTATTTGGTTTTTTTTAATCAATGCATGCAAGTCAGTGCAAATGTTAAGGAGAGATTCCACGTGATAAATATTATTTTGTTTTAGAATGAATTAATAATCCTTGAAAAATGGCAATATATGAAGAGTATCATGTTGCCATATTCAGCTCTAATTACCCAGATTTATTTTTTGTTTCTTGTTTAAATGAAAACAGAAATTACAACGAAGAATATTTTGCAAGTAACATGTAACAATGCTCAAATTATAAAACATAGAGCGCATAATTTCAATCTACCGCATTTGCACGACCGTGTTTGTACTCAATTTTTGTGTTCCTGATTGCCTCCGCGCTCCATATTTATTCCGAATATACAATGCGATATTTCTAGGAACGGCCTTAGCAACGCGGGCAACGATTGGATCGTTTTTGAGCCCCACCCCACCCCTGTGAGCACGGCATTTGAAAATAAATATTTAAGCAAGATATTGAACTTAAAATTGTTTTCCGTCGCTTTAAAATAACTTTCTCTCCATAAATATATCTTTAAAAGTTACTAATGCTCGAAGCCCCTGTAAACGCAGTGCCCGATTGGGCCAAATTTGTCCAATCAGCCTACGGCCAGCCCTGGATATATCTGTCTCGTTATAGTATGGGATTTTCAAAACACCTGTATAGATTAAGTGTGTGTTTCAAACTGAAGCCATGGCCTCTATCGGCAAAATTCATTTCCTTTATATCTAAAAAAAAAATCCATAAAAGTAAAACATGGATTAGAACTTGTTTGAAATTAAAACCACGATACTCTGTCTGACTAATTCATTTTAAAAAAGACTCTAAAATAGCTGCGTAGATTAGAACCCTGCTGTAAAGTAAAACCAAGATATTCAATCTGACCAACTCATTTTGCGTTCTATTTTGAGCAATCCCAATCTGGATTATACCTAACTTTTAATTGAATTTCGCAAAGCCTGCATTTCAGCCTATTGTTGCATTGGTTTAGTTGCTTCGATCTGCAGTGCTGTTTCATATATGTGTCACTGCAATCAATATAGTGCATTTTTGTACATCTGTAACGGACTTAGGTCCATTAATCTATATTTTATACGGTCATCGAACATAACAGTTCTACGAGATAGAATGTATCGACCAACACTTGAGAATGTGTTAGATGCATAGTGTAGGATGGAAAATAGTATCTAACGCACCCGAACAATGGATACAAGGTTTTAACTAGTGGTAACACAGGTCTATACAAAGTAATAGCTGATATATTGTTTAGCTTATAGTTCGATTTATAAATCAGCCCCCTAATAAATGTCCGCCGTTTGAGCTTGAACTTGCGGTCGCAGATTGTATAAGTGATATGTCCCATGCAACAGTGTTATCCATTCAGTCGTCATTGTTATCCACTGAGACATCAATGGTTACGCGTAGCAGACCCATCTTATGAATACGTTTAGGTGGCCGCGGGTGCGAGACGAGATATGTGCATCTTGTGTGTGTGTGTATATATATATATATATATATATATATATATATATATATATATATATATATATATATATATATATATATATATATATATATATATATATAATAAGCTACTAGAAATTCATAACTTTGAAATCTGCCTACATTGTACAACAATCTCGATGGAAGTACCCATTGTGATCTCGACGGTTCAGATGCTGAGAACTCGAAAGAAATCATGACCTTAAATGGGGATTCATTAACAATTTCGAGTCATAAATACAGACCGTCCTAGGATTGTATGGGTGGAAAGCGAACACATTAAATTTTTAATATTTCAGGCGTTGACATGCTTTATTTATAAAACTAATTTAGCAACAGATTGGTAGTAAATAAATCAATCGTGTCAAAACTAAACATATTACTGTCTTTAAATATCCTTCACTTGAGCGGAATAAACCAGCGACCTTAATGACTGTTGACAACATGTATAAACTATGCAATACGGGAAGATTGGCGAGCCTTTATGCATAACGGCACAAGAAGTTTGTAGAGACTTTAACTCGATTTGAAATGTGTTAAAGCTGATATTGTCCGTTGACTATTTTCACAAGCTGATGCGAAGTTTTGGTTGTAAATGCAAACTTTACCGTTTGCAACTATGATTGTCATACACAATTTATTTTCTCTTTAGTAGTCGCCTTGACGCCATTTGTATTACTCCTATTAAACATATTTCGTCTGCTATCACTTTTTGTGATCTGAATCTTCAAGCAAAGATTATACTCTGTTCAATTTTGTTTTGTTTCTGCTCTTATCAGTTTTGTTTTGTTCTTTTCTATTCTTCTGTGATTACACTGTCATAATTTGTAAAGTAGTATTGGGTATTTTGTAAAGTAGCAAAGGGTATTTTCAATGACAACAGTGATAATTAAAAACGAATGTTTTAAAAATGTCTTTTCAATAGCAATCATGAAAGTTTAGAAAGGATACCTTTTTTTCGTTGACATTTTTCAGTCTATTTTCTGCAAATATTACTGAATAGTGAGTCGATTCTTCATTTTTATAAAAGAAAAAAAAGAATAGAAGAATTTTATAAAGGGTATATTAAGTTGGTTGTTAACAAATTCCATTGTAATCTTTAAAATCTTATGACTGGAATTCTTGCTAACATTTGTATACTCTTTAGATCTCTTTTGCACTTTTAAAAATTTTGTTTACGTTTCTAAGTATATATACGGATGTGATATCGATACAAAATCGTGTACGCTTTTTTGAGGTTGGACGCCTAATAGCATCAATAGTTTTCATCTGACCCATGGGCAGTTTTTAAAACCGCTTGCATTTTTAGAAAAGAAAAGCATGCAGATTGTGAAGAAAAAAAAATGTGCAAAACGTAATCATTTCATTTATTAATTTACAATTTCTGATTTGATTTCGGTTCGGTTACTAACACTGTCATCTCGTTTGCATTTCAAACCAAAGGGACTTTTCAGTACAATCATCTAGCCTGCTCACTGTCCTGTTCCGGTCCTTGGAAAAGTCGACTTCATTAAAGGTGCCATATTTTTTGGATTACACATACACAGAAATTACAATCTGTGTCATTTATCTGCACCATCTATTGGCAATGTCTGAACAGAATAAAAGAGGAAACACAGTCGTGACGTCTGTGAATACAACCCATATGGGTTCAATGGGATGTAACTCTCCCAGTTTTGGAAATATGCGGAATAACTTAGAGCTTATGGAAGACGATGAACTATGTCATTCGCCGACGTAGATATGGCGGCCATGTTAGTAAAGAAACTGCTGTTTAGTTTCAAACGCTAAGATGCCAATTTGCCCCTCCCCCCAGCAACAATCAGGAAAAGATTTACAAACAGTGCGCTTGAAAACAATATTCTTGACGTTTTTCAAATATCAAATCAGAAGTGGACATAAGGGTCACAAACGCCACCTTGAGGTGGGTGGGTGGGACAAAACTATATTAAGAGGAATAATTAACATTAAAAGTACATCAAAGACTACAAGCAAAAAAGAGAGGACATAATAATTATGATGTTAGTACATAGGCTACCTGTTTAAATGTAGTTTGGATAACAAAACAATAATAATGATAATAAATTAGAAAAATATTATTTAGTTATTCTTGCTTTAGCTACTTAAAGGGAAAGTCATTGTGACATTATATTTTCATAAGAAGAATTCTTATGGTGTCTACTTGATCCCAAATGAAACTGACTCTTGATCGATACCAGGGTGGGTATCTTGGAAAAATAGTTGTCTCAACTCACAAGTGGCTCCCCATGTGGTTTTCACCAATAGACTTTTTATAATGTATTGTTGGTCATGAATGAAAATGAAGCCAGTTGTACATCCAATATGGCTAGTTGTCCCCCCCACATCTGTACGACATAAGGTTTCGACTAAAAGACTAAATGAAAATGGTTCCAATTTAACACCCAATATGTCCATAGAACTGCAGCTAATTTAAAAACAATTTTGTTATCACATAAGTATATTACACATACATGGTTTCGACACTCGGCAGTTGAAAGGAAGAAATGGTCTTATCTTGAATTTCTAGAAATTCTTTTCGCTCATTAGATGGAGCATTTGTCCGTTCAAGGGATAATTTATATTACTGTTCTGGCAATGTTAGTTTTGTTTATTATTATACCTGTTACTACTATAATTATCATTGATACTGCTTTTGTTGTTGCTGCTTCTGCTGTGATTGTTTGGGGGGGTTGGGGGTGGGAGTGTTGTTACAAGTCCTACTATAATGACCATCATTCCATAGGAAGGAGTCAAGAAAAGGAAGAGAAAGAAAAAAAAAAGAAAAAAAAGAACATCGAAGCTTTGATATGGGACGCGTATTTACATTTAAAATATATCATGCAAAACAATCGTAAATTAAAACAATGACACAATATGATTTTGAGGCTGTAACAGTGAAGAATTGCGAAAAAAATCTTTTGAATATCTTTAAAACAAATTCAAGGATAAATGGGAAATCCGATTGATAGCCGAAAAACTCGGAAGACAAGATAATATGTAAATGACACGGGATGAATTACATGACGTTGTTCGTAACACACACGTGTGACGAAGTACACAAATTTGCGAAAAGTAGCAACGCGGCAAATGCAACGGTATCTTGCTCATTATAATTGGACGGAGTGGGCGAAGTCACGTGTAGCGTATGAGCGCTCACTGCCCCTGTGTTACTCTGAGACAATTTCAAACTTATTACAATCAGATCTCCACCATCCTACTTGAAGATCTGGCGGTGACCTCTTATATTTCATGTTCTGATGACTTTAGATTTAGTGCATGAAAATGCGATTTTCGGAAATTTGAAAGTGATCGAATCGTTCGGCACACAAAAAAAGTTACTCTCGTTTTCAAGACGCCCACTCCACATTGTGTAATATATGCTATATTTAGTCCGTACTGATGTTGTAAATACTATTTGCGTTAATACTAAACAAGCTGAACTAGACAAAGCGAGTAACTTTTAGTGTTTTTACAATTGATACCACTTCAACCATTTCTGCAAGACAAACACATTTCTCAAATATATGTCGCCTCAGTACATATTTTTTAAATTGTGCATTTTATTCGCCGGCAATTTCTTAGCCAAAAGAAATCTACTTCATCCAATTCGGCTCTCTCAACAATTTGGTTAACCGAAAAGTGCAAGAAAATTAGTTTGATGCATTCGCAACTTATCGCCCAATACTTGTTTCCTACATAATCGCGGTAGCCCAAGCGGCAGCTAAAGACATCTGTTACGGGTATGGGCCCTTCTGCGATTCCCTTCCCCCGGCAAATATATAAATTGTGTGTCTGACTTTAAAATTGAAATGTAGGAAGTTCCGGATTACCAAATAGGCAGAGTAGGCCCATGCCTATGGGGCCCTTTAAGGGTTGGTAAAATTAAAAACGTATTAGGAGATAATTTGCGAGCAGGGGTTTCGAAATTTCGACTGCCTAGGGGCCTCCACAGGGTTTAATCCGGCACTGAATGCAGGCCTACTCCTGACGGGAAATAATAATGCTTTTCGTGCATCTTATTAGCATCATTTGTTTTAGCTAGGTGTTCTTTTTCGATCTGAAACAACAGGTGTCAAACAAACTTTGAGAAATCACAGCAGTGGATTATGTTTACATCTCCGCGCGCGCGCAGAATCAAAAAGTGGGCCTAGTTGGTATATATTAAGACCAGTGCAAAACTTGTACTGAACTACCGATGGAAGCATTCTTCATTAATCAACAATGCTGGTTATTTAGAGCCAAGAATTGGTCCAAGTGTCTGTCTTTATCACAGGCCCGGTTGTCGTATTGTTCCAAATTTGTGTGTATTTAGTATTGAGTGCATTATCTTATTATTATTTAATGCAAGTTAAAACGAAGTCTATATTGCAGCTAAAATATCCGAAGCATTCCAACTATACAAGAATTCCTACTAAAATATCAGAAGCAAATTCCAACTAGACAAGAAATTTATTTCATTTTACAACATTTTATTGTTATCCTTTTGTTTAATAGAAACCAATATGGGGTGGGGTACAAATATTCGTCCGCTCCGCGATAAACATATATTAAAAGAAAATAAAATGTAAGGTACAGATGTATTTATTACCTTTGTCCATCGACGCACTCGACCGCCGTCCTTAGCCTTAGAGTAATAAAACTACGCACGACGCTGAACCTACGTTCTTCTCCAACCCAGTCAGCTATACTAATCTTTGAGATTTGTTAACATCTCAGGCACCGGTTGATTATAAAAGATTCATGACCTCCAGGCCTGGTTACGTTTTGGCTTTTATGTCAGTGTCTGGTACCGACTCTTGAATCCTTATGTGCGTATGATTATATTACTATCCCACTAAAAGGTCCACGAGACACTGCATATTTTTTTACTATAGACATATTTAAAGTTTTCAAAAAGAAATCGTAGAATCCGGAAACCCTAACTAAGTGAGTGATAGGTAGGCTTGATATTTTCCACAATATAAATTGCTACCGTTGTGAGAACTTTTCCACAGAAACTAATTTTGGCAGGCATAATAAGGTCTACAACAAATTATGATAAGATGTGGGCAGCATGTCAATACGGCTTAAATCATTGCGACTTCCTTTTGAAATTTAGAAGAGCTTATATATAGTACGGTACGTTGTTCGTCGTCCGTCTGTCCGTTAACGCGACATTGATAAACTACTTGGATTAATGCCATTAAAATTTACACATAAACACTTTCGTCACGTGATCTACTTGGTTCTAAAAAAAAATTTACCGTTTGCACATCCAATATGACCTCCATGGATGGTCATATCACCATGGGGATTTCACTAAAAGACTTCGTAGTCTACGATTGAAAATCATGCCTATCTAACAGCTATCATGGCTTCCACATCTGCGATCTTAAAAATCGTCTTATCACAACTAAAGCTGAACAGAAGGTCATACTAAGGTAGCGGTTTCGCCAAAATACTTCTTATAATATCTAGTTGGTCCTTAAATGAAAATGGTGCCAGTCTAATGTATAATATTGCTGCAACAGTGCCAAGCTTGTTATCACTAGTAATAATAAATAAATGATCCAATTAGCATGGTATGTCACTAAAAGACTTTATATAAGGTAGTGTGTGGCCATATTGTTTTACGCTAATTTACTTATATTAAAAGTCCTTCTGACATGCAGTGTCCATCAGAAGAGTTGTTATGGAGTCTAGTTGGTCCATACTAAAAATTGCTAACTCTCAGTGTTCCGATCGTGTCCTCAAAGTAGTTTTGTCTCTATTCTTCTAAAATGTATGGTTATACCGATGTGGGGGTTTTACCAGTAGACGTTTTGTTATACCTTACTGTTCCTAAATGAAATGATGGCGGTTGTATTTCAAGATGGCCACCAGGACTACTGTCTTTAAAATATTAACGTCTCTCCCATAATGGAAGATCAGTACGACATGGGGTTTTCACCGAAAGACTTCTGATCATGTCTACATTGACCTAAATGAAAATAGAGCGATAGGAATATTAGAGATGATTTCAACACGCCGTAGTTGAAAGGAAGAAATGGACTTATGTTAAATTCCTGGATTTATTTTTGCCCAGTAGAGTGTCGGTCTCTTCGATGTACTCTTGCTTTTTCCGTTTTCTTAGTTCATACGGTGTCATTCATACTTCTTTATATGTCTTCCTCTTTCTTTCTTCTTTATCAATAAAATCACTTAACTACTGAAAGTCAGTCGAAGTCGTGTGTTTTAAACACCACATCATGATTCCATACACAGCTCCAGATATGCAAACACTTAATTTCGAGATCATTTCGGCCCACAAAAAAGAACTATACATATAAAAGTTGAGAATTGGGTAATACATTAGAAGAATTGCGGTACTGGGATTTCCATGAGTGCAAGATAGGCAAGACACTGCGCCAGTTAGGAAAGAGAGTTGGAAAGAGAGAGATATGCGCTCGCTGAGGGGAGGGGGGAAGATGCTTGCGTTCTACTTCCCCATTGGAATGATATATGATATATTGCTAACCCGTCTGTCAATAGGCGATGCAGGCAGACAACAGGAATCCTTACGTTTACCTAACAGCGTGTGTTCATAGTGTTGAGTTTGGATTGCAGGATTAGCAGGTTAATCGATCATCGCCTTCAAATGTAAGTACTGAAATACAGGGGAGAATGAAGTTTTTCTACGTCTCCTTTCTAACCGGGGCTGTGATATTTCACTGAGACAAGCAGTAACACAGCGATTTTATCTGAAAGGGTATCTTTCAATGTTGTCTTCCGATTCATTATATTCGTTAATTATCAAGCAAACAGCTGAGTTTAGTCTGTTGACAACCTACGATTTCGTCGAAATTTATATTTTAAGACTGATTTCTGTCTTACATTATTGCACAAATGGTTAAAATTCACTTTGAACAAAACTGTGACTTCTAAAAGTTAGCATCTGGGCTTAAGTATAGGTTTGGATTTTACCCGAAAAGTTATTTTACAAAAGATAAGACCAAATTTTTTTTGATGTTAATATCCAATTACAAGTGAAAAATTGTATGTAGAATGTGCTTGTCTTAATGCGTGCCCATGATGGTAACTAGGCAAAAAATTATTAATATTTTTTTTATCTTCTTTAGGTTTTGTATTTCTTTTTTGATTTAGAATAAATAATGTTGTATTGATTTTATTTGAGTGCTGTTGAACTACTTTAGAGCATACGTCAAGTCTGGGAATTTGCGTTAATGGACATACGTTAGTTCCTTTCCTCTATTTATATTCGTCATCTTTAATTTTTTTATCTTCATATCGTATCCCACGGTGAACTTTTATATAATGCCATAATCCAATCTGACCAGTCACCAGTTGCCATGGAATCGTAAGAAATTCCATCTCTCTCTCTCTCTCTCTCTCTCTCTCTCTCTCTCTCTCTCTCTCTCTCTCTCTCTCTCTCTCTCTCTCTCTCTCTCTCTCTCTCTCTCTCTCTCTCTCTCATTTTGTCCAGATCATAGCGCCTTTGTCCCACGTGCAAGATAAAAATAATGACACTAATATAAGGCGCCATGTCTTTCTGAATCATTTTTTGCTGTTTCTGTTGATTTAGTTATTGAATGCATATTTGATATTTCAATTCTACGCTGTAAGTGGCGCATGTGTCATTCTAACATTACTGTACATGACAGGGAACAAAACTTAATACTCTCTTTACGTCCACGCTGAAGTGACTCTTTCAGTATGATTGACGATGTCATTTGAAACGGCATCAGTTGTATTTAACTTTATTTTATGTTGAATTTTCCGAACTGAATTTTTTTAGGACAAAGATTATTCTTTTTTGGTTGATATATTAAAAGTCACTTCATAGTTTACTGATTTCTTGTTCCTGTTTAATGACTATTCCATGTTTGGCTAAGTATGAATTTGGTGGGCTCACGGAATCTTGCTAGGCCGTGACAAAACAAGTGTTAGCGTGACAGAACGAGACAGAGATTGTTTTAGACCGGTGTTCGGTTTCACTGACCTTGAATTTGACTGGTTCATCAGAAACAGGAAACTTGTGTCAAGCACATAAAAAATACATGGAGTCATAGCTTCTCGGCAGT
>JAEAOA010002340.1:207500-247500 GCA_016746295.1 Potamilus streckersoni | reverse complement strand
TATTATTATTATTATTATTATTATTATTATTATTATTATTGTACTACACGCAAATTATTCCTTAAATGTATAACTCGACGGGGGTGGTCGTTAAGTCAGACAGTTTTGCTAATATCTTGTCAGTTTTTATTACTTTCAGTGACAGGACTCATCCGACTCCATTTAGTCTGTCAAATCCTAAAACAAGATGTTTTAATCTAGACCGGTAAAAGTGTGGTTTGCGTCGGTTAGCGTGGCATTTAATGCTTAAGCAGAAAACTTTCTTCAACGTATCATACTTCTCGTCCTGAACAGTCTCCTTCCCGCCTCTTTCATGTGTATCGTTTATTGGTTGATTTACGAAGATAAGATTATGTATGGTGTATCCGACACAAGTCTTGATGTTAGCTTGCTCTAAAAAATTCGAGAGGTCTTCTTCTTCATAGATATTAGTAAAAGCTGAATTACCGCAAACATGTAAAATTCATGTCAACTTCTAAACCTTTAAAAGATAGTCTCTATAAAAAGAATCGGTTTATTTCTTGCTAATGAAAGAACAAAAATCTTTGAAAGGCATGCACTCAGATATTTATGATGAACTTATGCCTTTATTTTGTAACTAAAGAAGAAAATTTGAAGAAAGAAAAACAAACTAATTTTAGGTAGTATTGAATCACATTTTCCACAACCGCTTGCTGCATGTTGGCAATCCCTTCTTGTTGACAAAACATAGGCAGGAAAGGTATTCCGATTAAAGTCATTTTGAGCGATCATTCTAACATTTTCGCTATTTTTTAAATGATCAATATTTTTGTTCTCATTAAGGTTTTTGTCAACATAAAAAGTGTTTAAAGTTCATTATGGAAGTTTAAGGCCCGACAAAATATTATTAGGTATAAACTCTCAGCTGCACGAATATCAAACATTTCAGTTTTTACGCCTTAATGTCTGAAAGCCTTTTTTTACCCTTAGACAAGTTCTTACACCTGAATGACCTTTAAAAGAATGGAGGTTTCTCGCTATGGGAAATGCCAGCTTTTGACATAATCAGTTACCAGACAAATTTTCGTCATGGGTCATCACGAACGAGGCTTTGGTGCGCACTCTGTTTACCGTAGCTGGACGTTTCACGAGCCAACGAACTTTTTACAGATTTGTAATAAGTGGAGAACATAACTACAGTACGTTTTTACAAGTACGTGCTTGTAGTACATTATTGTCATGGTGTATTCATATTACGTTATTACAAGGACGTATTTATAGTACGTTATTGCAAGGAAGTATTAATAGTGCGTTATTACAGGACGTATTCGTTTTATGTTATTGCAATGACTTATTTATAGTACGTTTTTGCAATGACGTATGTATAGTACGTTATTGCAATGACGTATTTATAGTACGTTATTGCAAATTGCGTATTTATAGTACGTTATTGCAATGACGTATGTATAGTACGTTATTGCAATTGCGTATTTTAATACGTTATTGCAATGACGTATTAATAGTACATTACAGCAAGGAGATATTTATAGTACGTTATTGCAATGACATTTTTATTGTGCGTTATTGCAATGACGTATTTATTGTGCGTTATTGCTTTAACCTATTTATTGTACGTCATCGGAAGATGCTTCAGTGTTTTTAAGGCAAATCAATACTGCAAAATTATATTCGATGTTTCTCATATTAACATAAGTTGTTATTTTCGGAATTTTGATGTCGTTTCAAAATGACTACCTTATCTGCAAATGACGAACAACATTTTGCCGATGTTGTTGGTTTAACGCTATTTTGCAACCCACGATAGGCTTATGCATGGTGGCCAGAATAAATGATGGAGGGATAATCAGGGAAACCCGTGTAAGAACCAGCTACCAACGGGAAGCTACTGTTAAGCTCCTCAGATACCAGCGTAAAGATTAAACAAAACAACAAACAAAACAAACAAGCAACAACAACAACAACAACAAAAATATTCATAATTTTCTGAAAATAATTCAAGAAACGATTTTATTTAAGATGTATTAACTATTAACATCTATGAGAAGAAACACTCGTAAATTAGCATAGATTCACAAATCTTTGTTGCTTTATTTTCATGTGATCTTCATATTCATGATCCGTCACTAGTGTATATTTTATGTAAAACTTTTCAAACGAGTTGAATATTATTAGTGTGTGCCTGTTGCTATGGTCATGTTGTAGTATGCAATGAGTTAGATAATTTTAATGTCAAAATGAACATAAGTTTGAAATGAGATATATCATACAAAGTCAAGAAGTTTGCATTTCTCTGTGACACTGCTAGGAGACGTTATGACTAGACGTGACATCATGACTAAGAAATGTGACAGTTGTTTCATAAATTTATTTACCATATAATTTTCGTAAGAGATGGTTTTCAATGAATGACAACAACGTCACGAGATAGGTGATATTTCTTCTTGAAGCATGTTAATTCTTCACGTGACATGATTATTACGTCACTGACTTTACATTTTGCACAACGCTAAGTGCCATTTGTCATATGAATGACACGGCATTTGTACAATTCTTAAGAAAACAGTTGTAGACCTAGATTTGATGAATATGACGTTTAATATTGAACTAGACTATCTTCTTCGCAACGGTCGATTTGTTTTAACCACAAGTCTATCTGCCTAATTTTGTTAATTATGTTTAGTTGTATTCTCAACACGTTCTTTTCCCAACCATACGATGTAACATTTTATGTGACGAAGCAATAATTAGTCGTTGCACACCTTATCGAAGTCGGCATATATTAAATAGATTTTTATGAGTTGATATATACGGTAATTTCCAGAGACAGTGGCGCATTCTCAGGTAACCTCTGACCTCATCCAATAAGATGCACTGCAATTCAGGAGCGAAATTAGATGTTATGCACCTCCCGAACCAGAAAATTTCAAAACAATTTTGGTGAGCAAGCAGAAATTACGTAAATAATGTACCAGCAAAATATCATTGTTTTACATTGGAGGAAATATGCACAGGCACTTTGGAATCTAACAGATGCTGCAAATGCTCCAGGAATCTAAAGATGTCTCGTCGCCTTTATTTGTTCTGAGATTTGCTACTCTCTTTTACTGGATTGTTGATATCAAGTGATGCTTGGGGGTTGAATTATTTGTACACGTCTGAGAAAGGCATCTAACACATGGTGGAGATTCTTCTTTTTTTGAATTCTCAGAAATACCGAGATTTGTAGAATGCCACTGAAGTACCATCCTAAGACTGATCGCTTGCGTTATTGCCCACTCTGAAAAGACAAGGGTACCACATGCAAAATGTACTTTACAACTACTTGACTATAATAGAGACGACGAATACTTCCTATATATCAATGGGTAACAAGAGTTTTGTTATTGATCTTCGTTGAGGTAAAACAAAAATTACTGAAAATGGCAATTGTTTCAATTTTAAGTTATTTTTGTTTGGTAAACATCGTCTATTGTTTCTATGTAAAAACCTCACAAATTAGTATGAACAACTATATTTCCAAGACAAATATGTGCGCATATATTTATGACATTTCCTGTAAATAGGTATGAGAGATTTGAAACATTGACTAAACTTAACTATGTTTTAGGGTCAGTACTGACAAATTGATTAGAAATGGGGTTTTTTTTGTTTATTTTTTTTCATTTCTCTTTCAGACACATTCAAGAAACATTCAGAAAGAAAGTTATTGAATAAAAAGGGACTTGAAAGGTAAGGATTATCAGAATTGTAGTAAGTCCTGAGTCTTGGTTAGAGAAAATGAAACTTTAAACTGTTTGATGTGAAATATATTTCTGCACAACACGTGTGTATGTGTGTTTGTGTGTGTGTGTGTGTGCGTTTCCACTTTCAGTACATGTTAGTGTCGGGAGACTAAGAAATAATACTTTTTGCTTACAGACAGATGTGTGTCTGTGAGCGTTTAGCTGGCTGGGTATCTGTTTGTAAGCAAAGTGTATTACTTCTTAGTCTCCTGACACTAATGCGTACTGAAAGCGGAAACACATGCTATGTCTAAATCTATTCAGTAGTAAGAAGCGTAATCAGTCAAATATGCCATTCTTTGCAATCAAAAAGTGTAATCAGTCAAATATGCCATTCTTTGTATTCAAAAAGTGCGATCAGTCGAATATGTCATTGTTTGTAATCAAAAAGTGTAAGCAATCAAATATGCCATTCTCTGTAATCAAAACGTGTATTCAAAAATGTCATTTTCTGTAATCAAAAAGTGTAAGCAATCAAATATGCCATTCTCTGTAATCAAAACGTGTATTCAAAAATGTCATTTTCTGTAATCAAAAAGTGTAAGCAATCAAATATACCATTCTCTGTAATCTGGTAGTTTAATGAATAAAATATTCCACAATCTATAATCAAAACGTGAATTCAGTCAAATGTACCAATCTCTCTAATCAAAAAGTGATTTCAGTTAAATATGCCTTTCTCTGTAATCAAAAAGGGTATTCATTCAAATGTCATTTTCTGTAATCTAAAAGTGTAAGCAATCAAATATTACATTTTCTGTTATCAAAAAGTGAATTCAGTCAAATGTGCCATTATATGCAATCAAAAACTGTATTCACTCAAATATACCATTCTTTGTAATCAAGAAAGTGAATTCAGTTAAATGTGCCATTCTATGTAATCAAAGAAAGTGAAATGCGTCAAATATGCCATTCTTTGTAATCAAAACGTGTATTTACTCAAATGTGCCATTTTTGCAATCAAAAAGGTGAATTTAGTCAAATGTGCCATCTTATGTAATCGAAAGTGTATTCAAAAATGTCATTTTCTGTTATCCAAAAGTGTAAGCAATCAAACATGCCATTCTCTGTAATCAAAAATTGAATTCAGTCAAATGTGCCAATCTCTGAAATAAAAAAAGTTAATTAAGTCAAATGTGCCATTTTTATAATGAAAAAGTGAATTCAGTCAAATGTGCCATTTTTTGTAATCAAAATAGTGAATTCAGTAAAATGTGCCATTTTTTGTAATCAAAAAAGTGAATTCAGTCAAATGTGCCATTCCATTCTTGACTTGATTTTGTAACTTAATGCGTTCGAAACTCTTATTGACTTTGAAACTCAAACTCTATACCTAAAAGTAAATATTATGTTTGGAAGATGCCCACCCACTCAAGTGCATGCTGAAAAGGGAACCAACTCTAGGAAATTCCTTAAAGTTTTTAAATTGTAAATTCATACTTTAAAAAGCTGATTAATAGTAGCACCAAAAGGGATATTTTCTCAATTTTTGGTTATGAAGATCTATTTTAGTGGATCAAAATTATTCAGGGAATGAGAAAAAGAGCACAAAATTTTATTAAAAATGATACTTGTCCAAAATGGTCACTTAAAAGTCATCGCCAATTTTCTGATAGCTCTGCGAAGTTTTTCTGATGTCATTTGACACCTGTCACGTGATAATTTGTGGTCAACAGTTTCCTTGCCTGAAAACACAAATTCTAAAATATATCAGTTAAGAAATTCTTGCACATAAAGCTGTAAAGCTTTATAGATGTAAAGTAGAACGGAACTGCTTTCGAAAGTATTCCTGGGGCCACTTTAAGATGCAAACTGTACTTTACGGATGAAGGCAAAAGTGGACAAAAATAATACAAATAAAACAATTTGTGTCTGCATATGAAGTTAGAAACGTTTTGGAATAAGAAGCAAATTGTTCAAATCACTAAGCAAGGCAGTAATATCTATCTAAGAACATATGTCTTCCTAAACAATGTGTACAATTGTCATTCTACATATAGTAATTAAGAGATTATATCCGTATAAAATCAAGATATGCCGAATATGCTACTGGCATAGTGCCACTGGGAATGATATTTTTTTTTAATGTAACTTTGTAATACTTGCATTATTTATTGAAAACATTAATAGCGTAATGATGTTTGTTTTGATGATAGTTTATCTATGTAACAATATATATATATATATATATATATATATATATATATATATATATATATATATATATATATATATATATATATATATATATATTTTCAGCTAATTTTTAAACATATGAGCAATGTCTCCCACGTTTTGTTTGAAGTTTTGGGTAAAACATAAAACAATAAACAGCCACTTAATTTATCGTTCGTTTGGTCTATATTCAGCTTGATTTGGTTATCGGAAGTAAACAAATGTGTTGTAAATCTCTTTCTGAAGTTGTTGAATTTTTTTTTTAACTAAATCGATTTTCTTTGTTTTCGCCAATTTTCCGAATGCTCTGCGACGTTTGCGATGTTGATCGATAATTCCTGTAACAAAGGTTAGGATTGTTTTGACATTGTGTGATGGTGGTTAAATTAAACCCTTCAGCTCGAATCCACAAATGGTACATTCTACATTTCCGAAAACTTTGCAAAGGGCGATGAAGGTAGTGCTTTGAATTTCAGGCATAGCCAGACAGTGATAAAATAAAAGGATTGTTAGACGTCAAAGTAAAATAAATTTGTCTCTTTAGATGTTAATCCCCAAAATATAGTACCGGAATTTTACATAGCACATTTAAATTGCAAGGATTCTAAGAGAGAGAGAGAGAGAGAGAGAGAGAGAGAGAGAGAGAGAGAGAGAGAGAGAGAGAGAGAGAGAGAGAGAGAGAAGAGAGAGAGAGAGAGAGAGAGAGAGAGAGGAGAGAGAGAGAGAGAGGAGAGAGAGAGAGAGAAGAGAGAGAGAGAGAGAGGAGAGAGAGAGAGAGAAGAGAGAGAGGAGAGAGAGAGAGAGAGAGAGAGAGAGAGAGAGAGAGAGAGAGAGAGAGAGAGAGAGAGAGAGAGAGAGAGAGAGAGAGAGAGAAGAGAGAGAGAGAGAGAGAGAGAGAGAGAGAGAGAGAGAGAGAGAGAGAGAGAGAGAGAGAGAGAGAGAGAGAGAGAGAGAGAGAGAGAGAGAGAGAGAGAGAGAGAGAGAGAGAGAGAGAGAGAGAGAGAGAGAGAGAGAGTTGTTAATTTGCTTCCTTTAGCATCTGGTGATCAAAAAGTGACTGAAAAAAAATTAAATGCTCTCTCTCTCTCATTTTGTCCAGATCTGTCTGTCTGTCTCTGTCTGTCTCTCTCTCTGTCTGTCTCTCTCTCTGTCTGTCTCTCTCTCTGTCTGTCTCTCTCTCTGTCTGTCTCTCTCTCTCTCTCTCTCTCTCTCTCTCTCTCTCTCTCTCTCTCTCTCTCTCTCTCTCTCTCTCTCTCTCTCTCTCTCTCTCTCTCTCTCTCTCTCTCTCTCTTGTAAAGTTTTCATGAGTCAACGTCATATATGCAGTAGCGCATTTTAAATGTGCAATTGGATTCCACAAGAGTGTATAATTTCCACCAAGATAAATATGGATCCATCCTTTTTCCGATCTTCGTAGCTCTATCACAAATTTGAATATGTCCTTGAATATAAAAACTGCCTTTATACTGCGGTTGACCCAACATTTCTCAACGCAGGTAACTTGTTACCAAGTAAGACATACAAAGTTCAGCTATTGGTCAAACGCCGTTTGATACGAACACCGTTCAATGAGCGAGTGCATGAATAAAACAAAAACAAGAAAAAGGATTCTCGGTTCTCTTTAGTTTTTAAACCTCAGCATTAAAACACGATAACCATTGTGTTTAAAAGACCCAAATAAACTGCAACCGGCCGTTAAATGACGTAATTAGTTCTGACATAAACGGCTTTTGAAAATTATTCATTCTTTTTGATGATTTTTGCAAATCGATATGTATAATTTTTGGAATTGTTATTATTGAAGTAACTCTAAATGAGAGCTATTAAAACTCAGAGAAAATTTTAAAACTAAAATATAACGAATGACTGAAGAGACTCAAAATGCTCGTGAACTCTGGGTATTATCAGTTAGCAGCCTTTTGGAAGTGATAAAACTTTAAAAGCTTACTTTGATTTCTTGCCGTCTTTATTTACAAAAGTTACCATTTCCTCAATCCATGGGACGATAGATTAAAAATCGTTTAGATTATTGATTGCTCATACGTCTAAATCAGATGCATTCATCATATCCTCGAAATTCCCGATACAGGGCAATTTCTGTCAAGAAAAAGGATTTGGGAATGCATGTTTTTCCTCAGCGTGAGACATATCTACAATAGCGATATCGTTATATCCTGCAGTCAACAAAGGAAAGCTTCAATGGAAAAAGAAAATGACTGAAGAATACAACGTAAAAGCACTTAGAAGCAAAAACATTTCACCATTTATCTGCAATTCGCTCGGCATGGTCAATTTCAAACGACGTTTTATCGGGGCCTGCGAAAAAATATATCTTTTTACCTGACCCCGTTATCAGAGATCCATTTAGCTATAAACAATTCAGATATGTGCTAAATGCAATTTATACTGATGATGATTGTTGTACCTAATGCATCCAAAAACAGACCCCCGCCTCAGTGAATGACTCTAAGTGGGATTCGGAGTCGTATCGCAAAATGGAACTTAATTGCTAATTAAAACAAATCATGTAGTTGTGTGTTTTATGGTTAAAACGCAGTGGCAATATGTTCGTATAGCTGCACTAAATTAAGCAGGAGTTGTAATTTTGTAAAGTTTTAACAGACAGGTTTATAAGCATGCGTACCTCTGATCATGCTCAGCAGCCTCGTCATGGTAGAACCTTGAGTTATCTGGGTTTCAGTTCCGTGGTCTGGTTCAAGTTGTTGGCAGTTATCTCCTTATGGCAGTTATCTTCGTAATCTTTACATTCATTGCTTTTATCAAAAATCTCGAGAAACGTCATGGAAAAAAGGTCTCATTTTCGGAATCACAAAGAATATAACAAAAGTTTTTGGTCTTGTGCTAATGAGATTATCACGTGATTAGATATTTTAGTTTCCCCACAAGTCATTCAGATATTTTAAAGGAGTTTGAATGAACTTAAATTGCACTGTGTTAATCATGGCATCATATTTAATTACATTTAAAATAAAAAGTTTAAAAGAAAATTATAGCAACACACATTTTAAAATCAATTTGCAAAATAAATACGTTAACATATATAGTTATTTACAAATAATTTTGAATGTAAGGTCATTTTCTTAAGGTCAGTGTCATTTGGTTTCCAATGGAAGGGACGATTTCCAAATATTTTCTTAAGCTTTGATTTTTGAAACAAATGCAGACATTAACCACGATATTTTGCATCCAGTGCTGACATCTGCCAACAGTAACACTTTGATGGACTCTCTCTCTCTCTCTCTCTCTCTCTCTCTCTCTCTCTCTCTCTCTCTCTCTCTCTCTCTCTCTCTCTCTCTCTCTCTCTCTCTCTCTCTCTCTCTCTCTCTCTCTCTCTCTCTCTCTCTCTCTG
This sequence comes from Potamilus streckersoni, assembly GCA_016746295.1. Taxonomy (NCBI): domain Eukaryota; kingdom Metazoa; phylum Mollusca; class Bivalvia; order Unionida; family Unionidae; genus Potamilus; species Potamilus streckersoni. The sequence continues at coordinate 238,191 of JAEAOA010002340.1, read as the reverse complement.
TGTATATTTTGAAAGGCAAATTTTTTGCCGCAAAATTTTGCAGACATAAGTACAAAGTCACTTATAATTTCATCCTATCGCTTGATATGCAATTACAAAACTTCTCGTGACATTGCTGCATTACATACTGGCAGATATATATGCTTATTTTATAGAGCGCATATGTACCTAATTACCTACGTCACCTCTTGTCATTTTGAAACGGTAATGGGGGGGTTGATATCTGAATCAGAAATTATTTCTTTCCCATTTCTTTTTTATGTAATTTTAGCAAAAGTTTCTTTGCTGTATAAAGATAATCTAAAAAGTATAAAAATAATCTAAAAAACTCCTTCTAAGTTCATCTCTCTCGTCATTTTTTCTTCTTGTTTTTTTTCTCCCCTTAATCTGTTACGTATAAATGATTGATGGATAATAATTCCATGTAAAAAAAATTATGCAATTATATATTGTTCGAATGCGGAAACAATACATTTAGCTGCTTCAATTATGAAGATGTTACGACTATTACAATCAAAAGAGCCTCCTTTCATTTGACATGTCGTCAATCGGGTTTTATTCTGTCAGCAATTATTTGTATTCGAATACTTGCAATAGCCGTGACAATCTCTATACATCACAATAGTTTTGTCAGTATGTGTACTTGACAGCATTCTTGACTATATATATACATGGCAATAGACTGACCAATCTATATATATATATATATATATATATATATATATATATATATATATATATATATATATATATATATATATATATATATATATATAAATATATATATATATATATATATATATATATATATATATATATATATATATATATATATATATATATATATATCACAATAGTCTTGGATATATGTGTATTTGACAGTATTCTTGTCAATCTGTATACATGAAAATAGTCTTGACAATAAGTCTACATGACATTATTCTTGACAATCTGTATACATAAAAAATAGTCTTGACAATAAGTATACATAACAGTAGTCTTGACAATCTGTATACATGAAAGTAGTCTTGACAATAAGTATACATGACAGTAGTTTTGACAATCTGTATGCATTACAGTAGTCTTGACAGTCCGTATACACGACACTAGTACTGACAATCAAAACATTTGACTTTAGTTTTGACAATATGTCTATTTTACAATATTCTCAACACTGTGTACGTAGTAATGTTCTTGACTATCTGTATACTTGGCAAGTCTTGGCTGACTGTATACATGACAACAATCGTGACAATCTGTGTACATACCATCATTCTGGATAGTATGTATGCTTGACACTGATACTATGAAGTATGATTTTTGTAAACAGAATTTTGAACCTTCAGAAAGAGCGTGTCGAAATACTATCCATAATTTTATTATTATGTCATTAGTCGTTTTCAACCAATCAGAAACGGCTATTTCTCTTATTAGAAGAAGCTACTAAAACGTATTGCGAGTAAAACACATGACAAAACATAACAAAAAATACTTTGCAACTGCCAGGTTTCCTTTGGTCTAAATATCTCTTGTAAATAACAGGTTAACAGTTAAACCCTAAATTTTCCAAGATTAATATTTAGAGGTTGTGTGATGTCAAAGAAAATGACACATCTTAAGGCAAGATAACTGATGAGATCCTAGTAAACCTATTGTTTTATAATATGGACTAACCCAGTTTTATAATATGGACTAGCCCAGTTTTATAATATGAACTAAGCAAGTCTAGCCCATACGTTACATTCATTGGTATTTAAATAAAAAAAAAAATCATTTAAACTCATACAAGAACAGAATGGATTTTTATAGGAATTTGTATTCATTTATACATCACGGAATAGAGATGCCAACGATAGGTACATATTGAAAATTTTGAATGCAAAATCTGCATGTATTTTAAAACAAAATATACTTCTTGTTAATATGCTGGTTGAAAATCCAAAGAACGATTAAAACGTCGTCTTTTGATACAAACAAACTTTAATATATCATGCTACCACTCTTTGATCTCATTTGTTGGCAGAATAAGACGTTTGCTGGTTAAATGATGCAGATATTAGGCTTGACTTTGTAATGTTCATCTCTCTCTCTCTCTCTCTCTCTCTCTCTCTCTCTCTCTCTCTCTCTCTCTCTCTCTCTCTCTCTCTCTCTCTCTCTCTCTCTCTCTCTGATCATGTCATACGTAGTCAAATTATCCTGACACTATGACGACCAGTCATAACCCTAATCTCTTAGGACGAGCGCCAAGCGAGGTAGCTGCTAGTACCATTTTTATAAGCCTTTGCCATCATTCAACTGGGGTTCGAACCGACATCCTTCCACATCTGAATCAGACGCTCTAACCAGGTAGGCCACCGGAGCGGTCTTGTATGGTAACCGATTTTTTTTTTAATCGTTTAGTTCAGTGCACTTGCCTTAGGACAATATATTGAATTCACTGATCTACTACATTCAAGAAATTTAATATTTTATATTCTTTTCTTTTACTATACTATTTTATCATCTTTTAGTTAGGTCTGTTGATATATCCCACACTTCCGAAAGCATGGAACATTTCAAATGAAAACGGTCAAATTAAACCGATGTGCGTTCTAAAAAATGCACAGAATGAAAACGTAAAGTGTATATTTGTTTCACACAAAAAATACTGGAAATTTGAATGCTGATTTGGTTTTTCATGTCTTCATCCTGATTGTGGACTTTCCTATGAAGCAACAGCGTAAAACAACAGCTGTTTAAAAATAATTATGACAGTTAATATCTCTGACGTGCAGGACATGGTAATAAACATCGGTAATAAATATCGGTAATAGATATCGGTAATAAATATCGAATACTAAGGAAGGTAATATCCTTTCCTTCTGTCAGTTTCCAGCAATGGTACCAGCAACAGTATTCTGCTGATAGCATTTCATCAGCAATGCAATCGGCTGAAGTCTGGTACACAACTGTATTTTGCTCTTACCATTTCAGCAGCCATGCAGTCTACTGCAGTCTGGTACACAATTGTATTTTGCTCTTACCATTTCAGCAGCCATGCAGTCTACTGCAGTCTCGTACACAGCTAGGTTCAGATGTCACTTTCTGTTTTATTTTATCCTATGATCTGAGCTTCTACATCTGTTTGACAACAGCACCGTATTAAATGCGATTTTAAAGCTTATATAATGTGCTTTCGGTGGCATGCATATCGTACTCATGGTTAGATGCATGTACGGATACCTAACTGGTAAAACTTGTTTTGTGGTACGATGATCTTGGAACAATACGTGTATCAATGTATAGGGCTCTTACACATCAAAATATTTGGGGTTTTCTTTATTTGTACTGAGTTATTCAGTGCACGGGTAAATTGACTTCATTCTCCCTACCCGTCCCCAACAAAAACAGAGACTGATTAAAACATAAGGTTTACGTGAACAGTTTGAACTAGATGTTTTGACTAGTTGTAGGCTTAGAGACCAGTTACTCCTATGGACCTCGCCCATCTTTGACTGCTTCCCAATTTCACCAAATGAGAAATTCAGGTTAAGACCTCGCCCATCTTTGACTGCTTCCCAATTTCACCAAATGAGAAATTCAGGTTAAGACTGAAATTAAACATATGACTGAATAAGTTTAGTCAGAATTTTACTTCAGCAAATCAGATCGCTAATCTTATTAACATCCGATTTTTACTATCCTACGTAAAGATCTGACAGCGACCGCTAAGGAGTCTTGTTTTGATGACTTTTTAATTAGCCAGTTGAAATACAGCTTTCAAAAATCTGAAAGTCAATCAAATAGTTCGACACACATTGGTGCTCTTCACCTATACTGCTCAGTCTCCCAAAAGAGAAGATATAAGATTTAATCTGGTTGGCTGATAATATTAGCGATTATGGTATTACGATAGATCCCTAGAACATGACCTCTTAAGCGGTTGCTGTCAGATCTTCAGTTAGGACAGTGGAGATCCGATTTTAATCAGGTTGATCTGGAGTTTGATTTCTACCGGTCATATCCAGAGACTGGAATTATTTGAATAAGTTTGATACCAAAAAGAATCATTCTGGTTTCAACGCAAATGTTTATACCTACCGGTATGGCATAGTCAGTTTAAATGGATCCCGCATCATAGACAAAAGGCTATTTGTTCGATAATGGTACTGGTCTGAATGATATGGAGTTTAAAAACAGGAGAACAAAACAACTATGCTGACATCTAGCTGAAACATGCACGCCATTTTTTGTCAGATGCCGCCAGCGACATCAGAGATATACACCTTTTGCTTATAATATACCGACAGCTACAACAAAAGCAGGTGATAACGAACTTTTACCGCCACGTAGTCTATATACTTCAGTTTGGACTTGATGTAATTGTTGGTTTGATTTCATATCTCAATCTAACGTGTTCGACAGCATTGCAGCTTTTTTTTTCGCGTTGTCATTTATATTTTACTCAGTGGTACGTGTAAACACATTTTTAAGTCTCTTCAAAATTTACTATTGATGAAAGTTATCCTTAAACGTTGGGACTTTTATTCACAGTTATCTCACTCCACTATATTTCTGTTATGTTTTACATATGGGTCACTGACTGAAAAAAAACTAAATTCGCTCAATTAAAATATTTACTAAAATCTAATTACAGATATTTTATCATCTAAATATTTTCAATCATTTGGCAAATTAAAGTTGACGCTTTTTAATATTCATCTTTTAATGGCTTGAAACTTTCCACAATAAGATTGCCTAAACAGATGAGATATCACGCACATGAATAATGATCCGAATGTAAACGTAAACATGTACATGATATTACACATTATTATGTTATGAAATGCCAGCTTCTATATTACGCATCCAGCGATTTCTTTTCTTTGCGATTGTTATTTACGCTAAACGGGAGTTTCCTTGTATGTCGAAATGAAGACCAACAAGTCGTTTTTAACCCCTTTCTATTATTTCTGACAGTAAGACAGTCGGGGCTACTAATGACAAAATAAATTACAAGATATGGCGGAAAAATAATTAGTTACTATAGAGGGATGATCTTTTTTGCTGTCTGCCACTTTCTTAAAGTCATATTAAAACAGGCTATCGCTATATGCGGCTGCATAGTCGCATAGTCATATGTCTACAATTTCATATGGAAGAAGGTTTTGATGTCACAAAATGTTTCTGGTTCTAACTATATATACATACATATATATATATATATATATATATATATATATATATATATATATATATATATATATATATATATATATATATATATATATATATATATATATATATATATATATGGTCGTCCTGGTGTCAGGATAATGTGACTGGGTGGAACATCATGCTACATGTCTGCGGCGTGATTCCCCAGTGCTAGACATCACTATAAACTACCACACTGCAGACATCGTAGCGATATGACGGAGTCTTTTTTTTAAAGCTACGTTAAAAATCATAATCACATCACATCAACATTCGAAAAATTTCAACAGCAAGATACTTGTTCCGTTTTTGTTTAAATATGTAATGAATTTCCACTTTTTAAGCATGAGCGTTGTCATAAAGTAACAATGACAATAAATCAAAACCGTCCTCTAAATAACATGGTGCAGAATTTAATCATAAACCCCACTCTCGTGCATAAGACAGAGCATACGATTAAGTATTTATTAAGTATGTAGAGTAAGAGGAAAAAGGCGAAAACTCAGCTTGTATCAAGTAGCCTACAAGAACCTGAAACTTCATATCGAGTTTAATACCGTGTTCACAATTCTTATGATACAAAGTTGCAATAGCTTGTCTAGATAATACGGTATATTTAGTACTTTTATTGGTTAGGAAGAATACACAAAACTGTAATATATTTATTGTTAATCTGTATGTATTTCTTTTTTTTTTTTGGTAAATAAAATATAATAATATATATCTAAAAAGATATTTAATAATAAAATATCTGAACGAGGATCTATCCTCAATCAACCTTTCTATATCTCTGTGTGGGTTAATAAAACAGCTCTCTCTCTCTCTCTCTCTCTCTCTCTCTCTCTCTCTCTCTCTCTCTCTCTCTCTCTCTCTCTCTCTCTCTCTCTCTCGAATGATATATGGAAATTTGTTAAAATAATCAGGGTGGCTCATATTTTTGCCTATGTCATCCGACGATATCTCTATACCTATAAATGATGGCACAATATAGTCATAAGAAGCAACTTCAAGGGAAATGGAAGATAGAAACAATCGTATGGTTGGTATCAATGTTAATTAATTCATGATAATGACTTAGATTAACTGTAAATACATTTAAATGTTTGATTTACCTCTGTTGATTTCTCATTTAGCTTAGCTTATATTTCCAAATCGTTTCATTATAATAGCCCGTATTTGAAAGCCAGCGCGTTCAATTAGCAAGTAGTTAAACATGCTGTTTTTGTAGTGCTTTTTTTTTCTTTACTTAAACCATCTTCCTTGTTTAAACAGTAAATATATTTTATGTATTTAGTCAATATGAATCACAACAGAAGTTCAAAATACTAAAACCAGAACTTATCAATGTGAAAAGAATATTGCGATTATCTGCAAAAAGGTGAAGAACTTCATTTTGTAGCAGACATACTTTTTAGGGTTTTGCACATTTCATTCATTCTGTCAATAACCATTTGCTTTGTGGTCAGTCTTATCTGCGTTGGAAATACAAGTATGTGTATTTCTATTTGATATAAATAAAATAGAAGTATAGGATGTATGTGTGTTTGATATACCACTCGTTTCCTGTTAATGAAATAAATTATACATCTTGTGATATATCCGTAATACTGCATACACACACACACACACACACACATATATATATATATATATATATATATATATATATATATATATATATATATATATATATATATATATATATATATATATATATATATATATATTGGATACAGCGATTCTTTGTGTTTCCCCTAGATTAACGGTAATGATCGCCTAAATGTCATGTTATTGCTCACATACCCATATCAGATCAACTTTATTACTCAAAAGAAATGCAGTGTATATACATTAAATATTTTTTATAAATTGACACATATACACACAACATACAGGAACGGGACTATAACTGGATCTCATATTATATGTTAGGATATATGATAAAAGTAAAGAAATGTGTTTATAGTGACAAATATAATCTATCAGCTTTAGAGAGTTAGAATTAGGCATGTTACTAGAACATGCAATCATAATTATAGTCTCTCTCTCTCTCTCTCTCTCTCTCTCTCTCTCTCTCTCTCTCTCTCTCTCTCTCTCTCTCTCTCTCTCTATATATATATATATATATATATATATATATATATATATATATATATATATATATATATATATATATATATATATATATATATATATATATATATATATATATATATATATATATATATATATATATATATATATATATATATATATATATATATATATATACATATATATATATATATATATATATATAAGGCCCGTGAAGAATCTCCGTCTTTTATAGGTTAGAGTTATCCATACGAAAATGTCCAAGTAAAGCTAGACTTCATAGGATGATTCCGTTTCTGAATAAATTTGCTGAATTGTCACGAAGTAATAATATTGCTAACATATTCATTGCTTAATGGTTTGGCTTGTTCACAAATCCAGGATGCTTTGACTATGTCACAAATCCATGGTGCTTTCACTAGATCACAACTCCAGGATGCTCTGACGAGGTCATAAATTCAAGATGCTTTGACGAGGCCACAAATCCAGGATTCTTTGACTATGTCACAATCTATGATGCTTCCACTAGGTCGCAAATCTAAGATGCTTTGACGAGGTTACAAATCCAGGATTCTTTGGCGAGGTCACAAATCCATGATGCTTTCACTAGGTCACAATCCATGACGCTTTAACGAGGACATAAAGCCAGGATTGTTTGACTAGTTCACAAATCCAGAATGCTTTCATGAAGTCACAAATCTAGGATGCTTTGAATAGGTCAAAATCCTTTATGCTTTGAATAGGTCACAAATCCATGATTCTTTGACTATGTCACAATCAATTATGTTTTGACGAGGTCACAAATCCAGGATAGTTTGACTAGGTCAGAATCCATGATACTTTGACTAGGTCACAAATCCAGCATGGTTTTACGAGGTCATACTTCCATGATGCTTCGACTAGGTCATAATCCATGATGCTTTGACGAGGTCACGAATCCAGGATGCTTTGACGAGGTCACAATCAAGGATGCGTTGACGAAGTTACAAATCTAGGATGCTTTGACAAGATCACAAATATATAATGCTTTGACGAGGCCACGAATCCAGGATTCTTTACCTAGGTTACAATCTATTATGCTTTGACAAGTTCACAAATCCAGGTTGCTTTGACTAGGTCATAATCCATGATGCTTTGACGAGGCAACAAATCTTGGATGCTTTAACTAAGTCACAAATCCAGGATTGTTTGACTAGGTCGCAATCTATGATGCTTTGACCAGGTTACAAATCAGGATTATTTGACGAAGTCACAAATCTAGGATTCTTTGTCTAATTCACAAGCGATGATGCTTTAACTAGTTCAGAAATCTACGTTAATTTGACTAGTCCACAATCCACGATGCTTTGACGTTATCACAAATCCAGGATGCTTTGACTAGGTCACAAATCCACGATGCTTTGACAAGGTCACAAATACATGATGCTTTGGCAAGGTCACAATTCCAGGATTCTTTGACTAGGTCACAATCCACGATGCTTTGGCTAATTCACAAATCCATGATGCTTTGACTAGGTCACAAATCAATGATTCTTTGACGAACTCACAAATCCTGAATGTTTTGACGAGGACACAAATCCAGGATGCGTTGACGAGGTCACAAATCTACGATACTTTGACGAGGTCACTAATCCGAGATGCTTTAACGAGATCACATATCCAAAACTTTGATTCTGTGAATTGCATGTCAAGTTTTATTTATGATTTAGGTAACGAGGTCATAACGAATAGCTCAATGACAACACCATGTCTGTCAGTTGCCAACATTGACAACAGTACAGCTTATCGCTCTCTGCATTCTGACAGCCATTTGAGGATACCGCAGTTTGTGCAGATATAGTTTCAGATGTCACTATTAGTTTTATTTTAAATCTTGACGTGCCGTTCAACATATGTTTGCTACAATGCCGCCTTTCACATGCTATCAAGGATAATATTAATTTATTTTTATGGCATCCATACAAAGATTCTTTATTTTACTTGCAAATTAATTTACATGTTTGTTGATTTACACATGCATTCCACGTTTAGGTGTCCTGTGCCTCTTGTTTCTAAACGGACTGGTTGAATAAAACTAAGTAGCATTGAATGTACATTATCTATAATTAATGAAAAGGCATGGTTCTGTTATATGAAATGCTTCACGTCACATTATTTTCATGTTTGATAATGCATGTGAACACGGTCATTTCATGTTTACTAGTATGCCAAAGCTCAATACGCATGTGAACACTATCGTTTAGTTATTTATGCCAAAAACATAAAACGCATGTGAACGCTGTCCTCCTTTGAAAGATTGGAAATTGTCAAGTGAGATAGGTCAGTCAGCAATATAAAAAAGAAGTTTTGGAATTCAAAGCCCTATCTCATTCGTCTATTTCTCTATTAATTTTCTTTTTTAATGGTATGCACTTTTTAGTGTCCTTTCAAGTAAGAACGCAGGCAAGCGAGATCGCGAGGACCCGTTTTGATTATTGTTCTGCCATCAAAAGCCAAGCATAACCAAAACGAAAAATGATAAAAATGGGGCTGATAACAGCTTGCAGCTTTTGATATGAACCATACAGATGGCATTGGTCCTTTTCTGTCAGTTGCCAAAAATGACACCGAAACAGGTTATCACTTTAAACATTTGAACAGTCACGCAGACTGCTGCAGTTTGCTGCAAACCTAGCATCAAATGTCATATTTGTTTTCATATTAACACTTGATGTGCGATGCAACATATGTTGTACAACAATGCAGGCGGTGCCAAATCTAAATGTAGAGTTTACCCATGTTTATACATATTATATATATATATATATATATATATATATATATATATATATATATATATATATATATATATATATATATGTATATATATATATATATATATATATATATATATATATATAAAGTATAAACATGGGTAAGCTCTATATTTTTATAAACTTTATATTTTTGTTGGTAGCGGTGGGAGAACTGTCTCGTTTCTTCTTGAAATAAATGAGTAGAAAAGAAAATTTATTTGCCCTTTCCCTGATTTGGTTTCGTGGAAAGCGACTGAATATTAAGCACATGGGTCAGTATTATTGTCTGTTAGACAAGTCCACTAATTACTGAAAATCGTAGATAAATCTAACAAAAGATGGTTTTTGTATGAATGATGATGATATGTAAAACCGCGTTGGGCCATACACACCTTCTCTGTCAGTTGCCAACAGTGACACAGAAACAGGTTATCAATCTCAGCATATTAACAGCCATGCAGTCTACTGCAGTTTAATGCAGTGCAAGGTTGAGCTGTTACTTCGGTTTCAGCATATCATTTGATGTGCAGTTTTACTTCTGTTTGACAACAATACCAAATTATACGTGGATTCAATTGTTTACTTTATATTCACTGATCTTTTGTTGGTTGGGCACTGGGTTATTAGAGGTGAGACGGCGTCATTCCAGTATGGTCATCATTGACCTAGTTCTTTCCACATCTAAGCTGTCCGTCTATTTTCATAAGCAGGTAAGTTCTTATATACAGCGATAATACCGGCGCTATCATTAATTAAAATATTTAAAAAATTTAAATCGTTAAATTTGCTTATGCACATAGGTTTAAGTGTTAATAATGAAGATAAGAAATGCAAATAATATATCGTATATCATTTCCTTTTGTCTGAATAATATTTCTTATGCGAATGAATATGAATGATTATATATATATATATATATATATATATATATATATATATATATATATATATATATATATATATATATATATATATATATATAGAATACAAATCATATGGCGAATAACAACCCTCTCAAGCGTACTGGATCCACCAAGGGATCACGTCTGTCAGGGATTAATTAAAATAGATGCAATAAACTGACGACGAACAGTACGAAACTAGTAACTAACTAGCCTAAGCGCTTTCGACTCCCAATGAGTCTTTTTCAAAGGCAAATACAAAACATAGTTACGACAAACAAATAAACACAAAAACGTTGCGTTTGTAAACCTCTACATTTCTATCTTCACATGTGCTATATATATATCGTATGTATTAATCTTTTTGATTGATTGATTGATTATTTGAATGATTGAGATTTGAAATCTTTGAATCATTCCATATATTAATATCTACCAAATATCTTTTTTAATCTTCAATTATCTCATCAGGATGAGTATGCTTGCGTTTTAATAACATTTAAATGTGATATGGAAAAGACCCACTTGGAAGAAAAAATAAACGTCTTTCTGCCAACTTCATCTTGGCACTAATTGTTTGAATTAACTTCGTATTGGCATTAATTGCTTGAATGCTACACTGACTTCAGTGGATTTGACTGCCCTTTAGCTTGTATGGTCCCTCTCCTGAATACATTTTTCCGCTGTCATATCACATAATATTATCAGAAATCTGTATGAAATCTGTTTGTACGAAGATTTCAGAACACGAATATTTTCTCGAAAACCCAAACATTGATACTGTAGCATGAGTTTATGTTGGGAAATTTTTTCTCCTTTTTTTCTAATAAATTCTCATTTCTAATTGATGCTTGTTTTGTATAGAGTGCATAATGCTGGTCAAACTTTAAATGAGGGTGCAATGGTTCCGGATTTTTAAAAGACAATTAATTGATTTATAACAATAGTTACAACGATACATGATTGATTTGTAAAACTATATCTGCTATAGGCGTTACAGTCGTGGATCGGTTTGCAAACACATCATTCTGACAGCAAAGTCTGCAATAAAGGCTCGAGAGCCTTCTGACATAAATGGGGTAAACAGGCCTTTATCTCGGGTCATTTTGAAGACATTCGTCATAATTACAAAAATTAAGTTCGAAATAACTCCATCACCGTTCCTTCTCACGTTAGATATAAGGAAAGTTACACAATGCCAGATGGAAGGTGAAGTGTATAAGATTGCATCGGGGAGTCAAGGGGGCTTGAGCTTTCGTACAAAATAACTTTTCAAGTTTTTCCGACTTGACGCATATCTACAATGGCGACGGTGTTCCGCGTGCTGGAGATTGCTTGACATGCTTTGTTAGAATAACTAATGTAGACTATCATGCAAAACCATCGTTATCCCACTGAATTCCCCTGGATAATCAAAAGTATTCAAATGAGTCACTAAAAAAAACTTTTTACTTTTATTACACGGAGGAATGGGAGGACTCTCAGGACCAAAAACATGGGTTTTGATTGAATATTATTAGCTTAAATTCTTTCAGTTTTGCCTCCACTCCTTAGCGGACAGTATGTTTGAAGATATTATTTGGATTCAAACTAATTGTAGAACATGGCACGGTAGCGGGCGGCAGACCGCCCTTGTTTTGAGGTTCAACGCAATTACACATGAATGGTTTATGCCAATCAACGATTAGGCAAACGAATGTATCACGAAAAGACCTTCAAAACTCGCTTTATATTAAACCATTATTGGTATAAAGTTCATTGTGTGATTGAGTCTAGGGACTTGCACGCCTTTCGATAAACGGACATTTTTTCAAACGGTAAACTCTCTCTCTCTCTCTCTCTCTCTCTCTCTCTCTCTCTCTCTCTCTCTCTCTCTCTCTCTCTCTCTCTCTCTCTCTCTCTCTCTCTCTCACATGCATGCATGCATGCATGCATACATACATACATACATACATACATACATACATACATACATACATACATACATACATACATACATACATACATACATACATACATACATACATACATACATACATACATACATACATACATACATACATGCATACATGCATACATAAATACATACACTCACACACACACACACACATATATATATATATATATATATATATATATATATATATATATATATATATATATATATATATATATATATATATATATCTATATATATATATATATATATATATATATATCCGGCTGCTAGCGATATTCGAGAACTGGCGTGGTGGGCGTTTGTACTTGCAAACTTGCAAATACCATGGGCAAATCAACATACAGGTCACTTATTCTTTGTTGTCTTTTTCTTCCTATTTTCCTAAAAAAAAATCTCGACTTGTATGATGATGATGTCGATAAGAGCGCGTGCGAAATACAATGATTAGTTTCATTTTCAGCATCTATTGTGCAAAAGAATACATGGGGGGAACAAAGTCGACCAAGTATGTTTACTGAATTCTCTTATTTCGGTATTACATTATGTTATTAGTCTGCACACATAATAATGGAATGCAGAAGTTGTATGGGTTTTAAATCCGTCAGTCGCTGGTTGTAATGTAAGACAATTAAGAGTGTATACGATCTGGAATATGTCTACCTTCATCCATCGATGGGCTTTTTTGTCGTCGAAACTGAGCTTGGAATCGATGCCGCAGTTACAGATAAGTGGTTTGATTACAGTGTACACATAGTTTGTTGAATTGTCCATACACAAAACGTCACATAAAAATGCATTGATCCAATGACAAACTGGTGAGAACAGAGATTCAGTATCCTACATTGGAGGTAAAATTGTTTTGCAACGGATGCACTAAGGCAAATTCAAAAGACTCTTTAGGGCTATTATTATGACGTCAGATCTTTAGGGCTGCGTTTCTCCAGTTTTACTTTAAGGGCTGCGATTGTCCTCTGTTGCCTTTAAGAATGCGATTACCGCGTGTTGCCTATAGGGCTGAGATTATGTTACATTTAGGGCTTCGGTTATCAAGTGTTACTTTTAGGGCTTCGATTATCATGTGTTGCCTTTAGGACTGCGATTAGCATGTGTTGCCTTTAAAAATGCGATTATCATGTGATGCCTTTAAAAACGCGATTACCATATGTTGCCTTTAGGGCTGCAATTATTAGGTGTTGCCTTTAGTGATGCGATTATTTGGGTTGCCTCTGATTGTTTTGAAGGTATTCTTGTATATTTTTGAAATCGTTTATCCATTTGATTACGCATATTTAAAGCAACTAGTATTTTCTTTAATGTTTTCTTGTTAATAATGAGCATGTTAGGTCGGATGTACATGACTGAGAAGAGATACTTAAAATATATACAATGTTTCTGATATTATTGATTTTAATAAAAATGGAATTGTATAAATTGTTCTATGAAGATGTACATCTTCAAAAGTTGATTACTTAGTGGAAATTATTGTATTGGTTGCCTATTCTTCCTCAATTTATCGCTGAAGAGTTTAAAAAAATTGGAACATTAACGTTCTAACAACAACAGTAATATCCCCACCCTCAATAAAACAATAGGTTAATCCTAATGTTCAAAGATGAGTAAAATTAAAATCTGATTGTATTTTTTCAGTTTCGATTAGGCCTAGCTTATCTTCAATACTACAGAAACGGATAGGAAGTTTATTTTACAGTTTCTATATTTTTTTCTTCTCTATTTTCCATATGTGACTATTCAGGCAAGATACATGTATGCAATTAGACACTCTTTCTATCTGCACATATCTTTTACGAGAGAGAGAGAGAGAGAGAGAGAGAGAGAGAGAGAGAGAGAGAGAGAGAGAGAGAGAGAGAGAGAGAGAGAGAGAGAGAGAGAGAGAGAGAGAGAGAGGTATTTTCAGTTAGTTTTAGTTTTTAGTTATTACTGATAATTATTTTATCAATTTATAAACGGCATTGTGTTCATATGAAGCTAATTATACAAATAAGCAGGTGTTATTGAAGAGATTAATTAATGACAATAGTGATTACGTGTGCTATTAAACAAAAAAATAGTAAATAATGGTCATTCAAAGTAATTACTGTTTCAGAAACCATTTTCGCGTTACCAGTTATTTAAATATAGCTTGTACGGTGCTACTGGAGTATTGTACTGTTCATCTACAACTTCAACTACTTTTTATACTCGCTTATAAGTCGAGTTAAACTGCAAACAGTAAATATCCTGATCTGCCTTAACATAATTAGCCTACAGACCAGAATCTATCTTGTTTATTCTAATGATTGCTCTTAACAAACTGCACTGACCCAGATCTGCCAGCATATTATGCTACAGTCTGTCGGACGAGCCTTATAATCGAGTACATACGGTAACAATTTCTGCATTCACCACCGCCACAATAACAACAACAGCAACAACAACAACAACAACAACAACAATAATAATAATAATAATAATAATAATAATAATAATAATAATAATAATAATAATAATAATAAGATTAACAATAATAATAATAATAATAATAATAATAATAATAATAATAATAATAATAATAATAATAATAATAAATCAGCGATTTAAACTACGAGTATTTCTAGTTCTATGAATTTCACTTCTGTGTACATATTTCTGTTTGTTATGAGTCTACATGTTCTTTTGCACTATCGACATATTTTGACGGTTTTCAACGTTAATTTGTCATGACATGAAAAATCTAAGGAACAGTACAAAAAAGTTATAATGTCTTAAATATATTATTTTTCTCAAACCCCACCTCTATTCGGTGCATGAAATGTATTTAAAAAATAACAGTTTGAATTGTTCATGTCTATGCAGTTTTTAGGAATTCAAGCGCTTTCTGAAAAAAGTCACAATTTTTCTTCGTTTGTAAAGAATCTATAACTACTATGGTATTTGAAATACACAGTAACACAAAATAACAGCTGAAATTACATTGTTCATTTGGTTGAAAAATGCATATAAAGGTTTAGAGTAAAACACAGGTCGGCTGCCTCATGGTGACATTGGAAAAGGAACTTATTCCCCATTTACCTGGCATGCTAAAGCCAATAATATTTTAAAAGTGCCGTTCAAACAAACCAAAGTAAAAATAAACTTATTCGTTACATTATCCCACCCCAAAAAGTTCTGAGAGACATGAAAGGCCTAATTTTTTATATTTTCTTGATGTCGTGCGTCTTAGAGAGCTATAAACAAAAGTTTAAAAAAGAATATTCATCCAGTTGAGTATATAAATTTAGCACCTGCTGTGTATTGAAGATTTAAATCGTTTTAAAATGAAATCTAAACCATTTGAGAGCGTAAAATAAGAGAATGATCAAGTTACACAAAGAAGACGGTTTTGAATTGTCCAGAACACGTGACATATGTTTAATGTTCCACTCAAGCATGTGTTGGAAGAGTTAATGTGCGAGCTCTGCGCTGTTTTTTTTTTTTTTTTTTTTTACTTTTTTATTTTTATACATCTCTTACTAATTGCCTTGTTCGAATTAGAATGAAATCGAAAATACAAGTTGACTGGACAATCACACCAGAGTTGTTTCCCTTTCGTTCTAGAGGTAGAAAATTAGGTTTTTACATTGGTTACAAACATGTGTTACAATACACATTCATACACGCACTTCAAACAGAGCACAAATTGGGATAAATATCACCTGCTAGACTGATATTCCTTGAGGATAGAAATGTATAATTGATCAGTTTGAAATAAATATATATAATCTATGGATGGATGGATGGATGGATGGATGGATGGATGGATGGATGGATGGGTGGATGAATGGATGGATGAATGAATGGATGGAAAGATTCTTCATAATCCTAACAAACTGCAGACTCAGGACTGCCAGCGCATTATCAGAAGGCAGATCTTGGTCTGCGCAATTTGCAGTTGGACTAATTTTGTAAGCGAGCATATACTTAATAAAAAAGCCTTTTGTTCCGAACCGGAAAGCACGTAGGAACTTGTCTTATAAATAGTTAGCATTTTTCATTATTTTATTGTTTTAATCTCAAAGCATACACGCATGCATGCATACGTACGTATGTACGTACATACATACGTACATACTGAATCTGATTTACTCAGAGAACGATACATACGTACATACTGAATCTGATTTACTCAGAGAACGTGAAATATCGGAAAATAGCCTTGACCACTTAATATAGCTTTTCTTAGAAACTTATATGAGAAAAATAGTGAAATTTAAATAAAATAACATATCTAACGTCAAGACTGTTGGATGCTGATTAAACAGGTAATGAATTATACTGTTAAATGATTCGTGAACGTGGATATTTTATTCATTTGACGGATGAATTGTTCTGCACAAAAGGACACGCAAATTTCAGGAATTGGAACACTGCGTTACACTATCCAAATATTTATAGAATGCAAACATTTTTTGCATCTTATTTTGTGGCATGAGTATTACGTACGTGGAGGTTCCGTTCATAATTAATGCACCTGTACTGATGTATATATTAAATAAGAATTAGGACGAATAAAATCATTCCTTTTTCCATCTCCAAGTACGGTTGATAAGGTACGTTTTTGTTTGTTTGTTTGTTTGTTTGTTTGTTTGTTTGTTTGTTTGTTTGTTTGGCTTTTTTGTCTTTTATTTTGTTTTGGTTGGGGGTTGAGGAGATTTTTTTGTTTGTTTGTTTGTTTTTGGTTTTTATTTGCACCTATGGAAAATATATGGATATTTTATGTTTCGCAAATCTCCCGCATTAGATTTTAAATTTACAGGATTTTTTCCCAGTAAAAACAATAAGTATGATATAAAAAAATATTGGTGAAAGAAAAAAAAAAAACGAACAAATTTAGAAAATAGGGAGGTCGAGAGTAGAACACTGCATGGCTGTTCAAAATGCCAGACCTTTTCTTCCCTAAAGATGAAATTTTTTATATCTTTCATATTCCTTTTCTAGACTTGATGATATAATTTGCACTAATCATTCAGCAAAGAGGACGGGTTTAAAAAATCTTTAATCTGCTGTCAAAGCGTTTTAGTTAATCTCTAAATAAATGCTGAGGGTCTCTGAAATCTGAAGAGCTCCTTATCTCCTCTCTAAAACATCAAGGTTCTCATATATAAATCGAACAGTGCAACGATGGTAATTTTAGTCTGGTACCCTAACATATATATTCATTGGAACGCAGTAGGAAAGAAAAGTAATGTTCACGATACCAGACTAAGTGTGATATCTTTTGTTTATATTATTCAAAGTATATAACGTGTAAAGTTATCAAAAACTCATTTTTACAGTTTAATAAAATTTATGTAAAACTTGGACTGGACAACAAAAAATCTTGTGACCGTGATATTAGTATGTACGACAAGTACTCATTCCATTACTACGATATTTACACAAACTTCAGTGATATAATTTATTGGTTGTTGTTTTCTTTTATTTTTGCATTTATTGTTTTTTTTTTTGACAAGAAAGGTTGAGATGGGGTAAAGGGCAGTGCCTTTTATAAACAAGCAAGTGACAGTTAAAAAAGTGAGCATATAACTTATGGTTAGTGAGTTTGTACATTACAGATATAAATGTAACTCTCTCTCTCTCTCTCTCTCTCTCTCTCTCTCTCTCTCTCTCTCTCTCTCTCTCTCTCTCTCTCTCTCTCTCTCTCACATCAAATCAGGTAAAACTGTTTAAAATCAAGCAATAGCCAGCCTTAAGACAACTTATAAAAAACGTGAGCAATTTTTGTTCTTCACAAAATAACGGTGAGAGTGGTAGATTCCTTTCGTCACATGTACGCTCAAATTGATTTTCAAAATGAAGAGTCTATTGTTGCACACGACCTCACTGCTGCCAAGTTGTGTTGATGTAACCAAGTACATGCAGATTCCATATTTTCCGAGGAGGTAAAAATTTACACCTCAAATAATCTCACATACTGTCCTTATATACTCCATTATCCGTGATGCACCTGTTCACCGTAACATTATTCCTGGACTACAAAATGTTTTAACAGATCATTTCCTATCAACAAATATCGTTCATTTTTAAAAGCCTCTACCTTCTCTTCAGGGCTAGATACACACAAAACCATAGATTCCGTAGTAATCATGAATTCAGCCTTACGAATTTCAAGAGGCTCGCCATGGGGACAATGTTACACATAATTATGACCTGACAAAAATGTAGCCCCTATTGTCTTGACCCAGTGGGTATGTTCACCTAAAAAAGGTAGAAACTCTGCTTAAAATAAGGATTATACAAATATACAAAATTAGAACGGTAATGAAATCTGGAAAATGGAAGTCCACTTGTGTCTGTAGTCAACGTTTTCATTTTCAAAATTTATTTTTTTAAATCACATTTTGGGATTTAATTTGGTTCAAACTGAGTGAATTTTAAGTAAAGTCAAGAAGTTTTAAAGCAAACTTATTCTTAAGATGAATGTAAATAACATTTATGAATGTATATAAGTATTGTGTGTATATGTATGTATGTATGTATGTATGTATGTATGTATGTATGTATGTATGTATGTATGTATGTATGTATGTATGTATGTATGTATGTATGTATGTATGTATGTATGTATGTATGTATGTATGTATGTATGTATGTATGTATGTATGTATGTTGCAGAGGCGTAGGTAGGGAGGGGGCATGGGGGTACATATGTCCCCGGGCGCCAAGGTACAGGGCGCCAAAATGAGGCTTACAACGTTACATTATAATAAGTAAAATAGAAAAATGTGTTTAAACGGGGAGGGGGCTGGGGCGCCAATTTTATAGTTCGCCCCCGGGCGCAAAATATCATAGCTACGCCTCTGGTATGTTGGCAGCAGCAAAGTTTACTTTTCTCTGTCATTTTCTCTGTTGCTCAAAACAAAAATTCCGAAATAAATTCTACTGCTCGTTAACCTAGCTTATTCAAATCAGAGTAAAAATTGTAAGCTCCTTGATTTGATCGCATCTCTAAAATTGTGTGCTTGTGTTTATAACACAAATTCAGCATTATGAATAATAATAATAATAATAATAATAATAATAATAATAATAATAATAATAATAATAATAATAATAATAAATAACAACATTATTGTATTGGTAGTGACAAATTGGTAGTAGGTAAAATTATTATTATTGTTATTATTATTAACCGTTCTAGAAAGAACAGGTTCAAACCTATGCAAATGACAATAAAAAGAATACGATCATGCCGTCGATACGTTGTTATTTTTTGACAAATTACAATGAACATGTGCAAGCTGATAAGATAGTATTTAATTTCATATTACCTCAACCCATTCGGTGATAGTTCTGACATAATGTGTCATTTACTGCCATGACGTGTCAAAAAGATAGAATCTCAACTAAGAACTGCTATCACATTTTGCAAATTGCCCTTTTCCTTCCATGATGGTTGAAGTATCGACTTTTAGCTTTAAAATTACCACAAGATATTCCAAAATTGTGTTATATGTAGTAATTAGAAATCTTCTAAAATTATTTCCTTTTGTTGCGGTCATTTTTCTCGAGCAGATGTCAGTTTGAAATAGTTTCATCTACCCTGATGATCAAATTTTGATCCTGAGTTTGGAAGGGTTACTTAAATTTACGCCGTTCCTTTGAAACATTTTCCCCTTATCTGGCCTCTCGTATGACACTTGTTTCATCTGTTAATTTAGCTCGTCAGGTCTGACACTCATTCAGTACTTTTTGCCATCTTTTGACATCTTGTTTGTTTTCATATAAAAAACGATCGTTTACCTTAAAGCGCTGTATTAGCTATTGAGTATGTCTTCAGTCTTTATTATGTGAGTCGGATTGAGTGGCAGGTAAATGCAGACCACAGAACGGTATCGTAAGCTTTTTGTGATCATTTTACACAATGAGTTAGGAATAGACTGGTTCTTCGATGTTGAAATTTTTAACTAGATAGATCGGACTTTTGAATTATTGGTATTAGGCAGTCAAATTTATATGTAGTCACCATTAGAGACAGTTATTCGATATAGTTTCTAAAATATAAAAATACATAGCTCATCCACTCTATTCATAAATGGTCTTCATTTAGATATCAAGAAGTTACATTTTGACTCAAGATATGAGTGGTAGCTTATTAGTTTTATTCTTTTATTTTGATAAACAAAGCCAAACGCTTGAGCAGCGAAGACTAGCGATGTAGGCTGTGTTTCAGTCAATGCAGTTATATTTTCACTTCCATGTTATTAGATATATCACGTTTCGCACAAATCGAGCGTATTTCAAAGAGTTGGCTAGCAAGCACTTGAAAAACTCTATGAACCTGACAATTTCGTCAGATGTCTAACTATTATTATTTTCATAAGTCCGTAGTCTAAACTCACACGAAATCATGTCATGTCAAAGAAAGAAAGAAAAAAAAAAAAAACGGCAATTCTCCAAAAGAAAAAATAACTTTGAAATTAGTCTTCATATTGTGTGCCAACCAACCGGTCGTTTATATAATCTATTTTATTTATCTAATGCGAAATGCATATTGTAAATAAATGAATAAAAATAATGTTGCTTTACAGCTATTTTAATGAACAAAATTCAATGTACATAGAGTTGGGGCTGAGGTGGGTGGGAGAGATTGATTACCATGTTTTTGTTATACATGAATATTTATATTACAGGTGTGAATGATGAATACAATTCTTGTCTGTTCCTTTTGTTCCATTTCTTTCTGTCTCAAACCTTTTGTATTTTTGTCTCTGAATTATTTTCGAAAACGTGTCGGTCCTACAGCTTTTGAAATTCGTATTATATACTGTATTCACCTCCATCAAGTCAATACAAGCAGATTAAATGTGGCCCGCTGGTTACCATTAGAAAAACAAATGAAATTGAGAATACGTCGCCAATCCTTCGCCAGACAATCAACACACCTGTCTGACACATTCCTTATTTTGCTTAAGTTTACCTCGCTCCAAATCCCAGACCCGAATCTGACGTCGCAAGATTTGACGAAGCAATAACGTCGTATCTGTAGCTTTCATCAACGCCATCAGGTTAAAAGGTCTAGCACATATAACGATGTGCCGCCTAACTACAGCGATAGATCTGGGTTTATACGCTGTTCAAAGTGGGTTTCGTATTATACATGAACGTAGATTACTCGTGGATGTAGAGTAGGTCCGATGCGCCATTTTGCATATCGTAAGAGATGTCCAATGAAGATAGGAGCCACAGTAGTCCGTGGCCGAAAGAATTCGGATTCGAATGCAAAATTTGGATTAGCCCTGGTGAACTACCAGATTGCATCCTTGTTCAAGGCACTTTACTCAAATAACTTTGTACAAAATAACACACACACACACACAGAGAAACACACACACACACACACACACACATGTATATATATATATATATATATATATATATATATATATATATATATATATATATATATATATATATATATATATATATATATATATATATATATATGTTTCTCTGTGTGTGTGTATGTGTGTGTGTTGCTGTTAAACACGGAACAAAAGAAAATCATACTTTATATGCAATATACCCAGTGATACTTATAATTTTTAATCTTTTCATCAAATAAGTACATAAATTTGTATCCATTCGCTTGTAACTGATTTATTTACTAACAACGCTTGTTCTCAGGTGCAAAGAGGACAAACAGAGTAAGAGAAAGATGCGCAGATCACAAAGAACTCTTTTATTGTCATTCAGAATATTCTAATTTCTCAAACGTTATGAGAATAATATGTATCTAATGCAATATAAGCTTGATACTATATAATGGCATAAGTTTTATAAAACTTGCATCATTCATTTGATGTTCAAAATAATAATTATTAGCAAATCAGGATTTTCGTAAATTCCAGAGAAGGTCTCGCTTTAGCTATAATTTTAGTTCTAGATGAAAGTCTTGGAGTGGAGTCTTGGAGTGGAGCTTGAAATTTGTGGGGACTGGAGTTTTGGAAAACAATTGTTCGCTTTAGTTTGAAAATTTAATATATATGACACAAAGATTCCAAAGAAGCGTTATGTTTGAACGTTTATTTATACTTGTTCATGGTGACACATTTATAGCATAACTCATCTAACATTACTCTTGTTGCAGCTTGTGCAAATACCTAAGTTAGTAACAAATGTAGCTTGGAACATATTATTAATGACAGCAGGAGTTTTATGGAGTAACCAGAAATATTTTGAAAATAATGCTACTGAATCAATGTTATTTTACCTCATGTGGACCCAGTTTCTGATTGTTAGCTGTAATTGTGTCTGCTGACCATTTTTTATCCGTTTTAATAAAGGTCTTCTGTTGCATCCCAACTGCGTCGTATTAAGCTGATCCCATGTGCTGATTTCAATGGGCATACACGTTGGATAAGTTTCCATTGCCAGCTTGTTCTCCGAGCATGGAAATGATTTTGTTGCTAGTATTATTTGTACGCACGATAAAGCTGCAAGGAAGAAATATGTCTTTGTACTTTCTGTATATGAAAGATCAAAGAATGACAAAACGAATTAAGATTTAGCCATTTACAAAAGTTAACAAAAGCTTTACATAGTTTTAAAACTTAGCTAATAATAATAATAATAATAATAATAATAATAATAATAATAATAATAATAATAATAATAATAATAATAATATTATTATTATTATTATTATTATTATTATTATTATTATTTTATTATTATTATTATTATTATTATTATTATTATTATTATTATTGCTGTTGTTGTTGCTGTTATTGTCATTGTAGTTTGTATTTGAAATGGTAACTATTAGTTTTGGTTTGGTACTTAACAAATTTACTACAAGTAGTAAATACCTAATATTTATCAAAGTAACATTTTGAAAAAGAAGTGTCAAGATGAAACATAAGAATTTTGTTCTTTAAATTTAAAAAATCGATGTTTTTTAATTTCAGTAAAGTACTTTGTCATTTCCTATATTTACTTATGTCAATATTGACTTAATCTCTATATAAAGCGTCTTTCATTCATTAGACAGTAATCAACCAACTGCATATTTCAATGTTGCTGCTTGTTCAAATTGCTCATTAGAACAGTTAATTGAGACACGTTGACTTACGCCAAAACTCCAATTCAGAGCTCTCTGAGCGATTTATTCAGTTTGATACAAGGCATAACAAACTGTGCAGAGCATATTCGTCTGACAGTGATTGACGGGTGAAAGCAGAGAACTATTAGTGCCAAACAACTTTGAAACAGACCATAACAAGTTACTGATTGATACGCGCCCTCTGACAAATTCCCCTCATTACACATAACTTTGCGGCACACTGCCGGTTATTTGCCTGTAAGTGTTTAACTTAGAATAATATTGTCAGGCATGAAATGTGAGCCGCGAAACTAATTTTACTGATAGAGATTGCAGGGTGAAATGACGGCATGGGGGTGGGATTCTTTAAAAGCAGCGAATATTTGGCAACACGCCTAATGGAATAGAAGGGTCATGAATGGATGTTACCATTTATCAAAGAATGACGGCAAAGTCAAGTTTGTTTTTCTGTTTTGACAAGTTTATTTACCTACATTGTAGAGGAAGTACACATTTCGACCATTTAAGAACACGTGCTTATCTGCTTGTGTTTTGACAAAGTTCAATAAAGATAAACATTTCTTCTGACATCGTTTCAGTAATGCACTTTATTCTTGGCATATGTGTGCATATTTGCATTCCTCGTTTCTGTCCAATTATTGTACGTGTGTGTCGTCAGTGCGGAAACATGTTGCTCTTCCTATGAATCACGTAATTCAATAAACTAACGAAATTTATAGCACATATGTTGATATACTTTATTTCCTTTATTTCTTCTGCTTCAGTTTTTTTTTTAATTGTGTAGCTCTCCTGCCGCCAGCCTGCAATCGAAACCTTAAATACCACCTGTATTGCCGACCCAAAATTAAATAACTCATAGACTATACTTAATTTTTGTTTCGCAACTAATACACTATATTGTTTTGTTTCTTACACAATCGAGTGCACTTGCACTTTTTCCCAACAAGTTTACATTGCTTTGTTCACTTTTATTAATGGGACTAGAATATCGCTGCAATATTAGTTTAAAAAAGTTAATGAGAATTATAGACTTGAGAATTAGTAGTCCTGTATTACATGAAAATATATTCGTATTGTCAATAAAATTAACTTTACGATTATTCCTTCTTGTATGGGGAAATGTACTGCAAGTAACTCACTTTTTTTTTAATCTTCCCATTTTGATGACGTATAAGTCTGAAACGTAATCTATCAACGTGAGTAAACGTAGTTATTTTATGGGAAAAACGTAGTTATTTTATGGAGAAAACGTAGTTATTTTATAGGGAAAATGGCGACTCTTATATTTTTTTTAATAGCGTTTCTTTAGATGTGCATTGGACTTGGTCACAGTTTAACGAAGCATCCCCAGTTATCTTTTTTAAACTGAGATTAACAATAGCTTATTTATTGCCTGCTTGGCGATGATGAGTTTTCTTTGAATATTCATCTGGCACAATGTATTAAAACACCGTTATCAGATCTCATGAAATTAATTTAAATAAGTTTCTAAAACTCATTCAGATATGTATCAGTCGTCTGCTATGTGCATGAAAACTTTAGGAAGTCATTTTGTTACATATAATTAAACTGTATATAGTTAAACTAAAAATAATTTTTCTAATTTAATTGTGTGCTTTAATATAGACATAGTGACACATTTACCATACGTACTCGATTACAAAATGGAGGCCAGCTGAAAACTGCCTAGACTTAGATGCGCAGGCGCAATATGTACAAGCAGATCTGGATCAATGCCGTTTGTAAGAAGTAATCAGTAGAACAAAAAACATCGCTCCTGATCTGCCGATCATTACGCTTCGGTAGATCCGGGTCTGTGTTTTTGTTTTTTTTTTCCCAGCTGGACTTGACTTATAAGCAAGCACGTGCGTTTTCCTTTGCCTGCAATTCACCTGCATGAATTCCTGTAGATTTTGTTTCACGAGTATGTGTCAGGATGTCGTTTCAAACTGCGTCCATTTAAACCATTTAACAACGATCAACATCGAGATCAACGTGAAGTTTATTTTCCTTGTATAATTTCACCATTTTGGCATTGCTCGAGAACTTTGGCTTCTTACTTTCTGAAAAGAACCATGTATTAAATAAGTTGATTTCTTTTTTTTCTTGTTAAATATACGTGTAGAAGAATGTTCTTTACTTTTCACTACGGACAATTATGAGTCAGGTGGATCTAAACTTACCCAACGACGATACTTGCCTTGCTTGTACCATCTTCTTGACATTTCTTATGTTTCATTGCGAAAATCGATAATTTTGCGTTGACTCAGTGCTAAACATCACTATAAACTACCACACTGCAGACACGGTAGCGATAAGACTGAAATGTTTTTAAATCTACGCTAAAAGTGCAAATCACACACGCGCGCGCACACACACACACACACACACGCACACACACATACACACACACACACTCTCTCTCTCATACAAAACATTTTATCAGAAAAGTTTTGTTATTGTTTAGTTTTGTGTTTCGATAATATTTCCAGAAGCAAAGAGTAACGCTATTTACTCAACGATTTCTTCGATATCTGCCACTCTAGCTTCTCTCATTGAATCCGCTGTAACATTTTAAATCTGAGTTATCACTCTGTCTGATGCCCATTCATGGACGCATAATAATGTTTTAAATATGTTACTGTATATTTGCTGCAGAAGGTCTTCCTGGACAATGGCTATTCCCCAATAGATATTTTGTGATACCTAGTTGATTCATTATTATGGTCCAAATATGAAAATGGTGTAAGTCATACAACCAATATGGTTGGGACGACTGTGTTTTAAAAATGTTATTGTCGCTACTCCCACTGAATGGATGATCGTTATGACATTGGGTTTTAATCAAGTCCTAAATGAGAATGGTCTTAAATATATTGTTGTCACAACCCCTGTGAATAAATGATCATTATAACATGGGTTTTTACCATAACACATTTAATGTTGAATAATTTGTCCTAAACAAAAATGGTTTCAAACTGACATAGATCAAGTATAACACATCAGCAAATTTTAAATCATGTTATAGCTGACATATATTAATGATGGTTTCAACACTCGACAATTACAAAGAAGAAAGTATCTTGTGTCGAATTCTTTTTCCCCATAGAGCGTCAAATCCTTACAGAAACTCTTGCTGATTTCAGCTACTGAAAAAAAAAATCGTTATTGATTCCAACCATACGCGATGTCTCATAGAGTTACCGATATTTTCGTTAAATTTTCTTTGTTACAAGACTGCTGTTATACCTGTGAGAATTGTCATTTAAGAAATTGGTTCAGTGTGTATTTTTCCATGAAATAATTGAGAACAAATAAATAAACAAATAAATGAGTATAATTAAATGCGTCATCGCTGATGTTGACCTCTAAGCAATCTCAGAAGCCAATGACTCATGCCAAGTCTCTTGGTCATTTTTTTTTCCCACCAGACTCTTCCATACAATGACGTCATCTGGCTTAAGCTGTCAACCTTAATTAAATTTCAATCAGTCTGGCAAATTATATGCGGCCTGCTGCACTTACCTTACATATAATCTCAATAATGTCGATATTTTAATAGCAAAAACCAATAAACCGATCTTTATAGTGACTTTGTTTCCTCCAGAATAACATATGCACATGCAAACACGTGCAAAATACTGTCAGGCGGCAAAATGGCAAGTGCGAGTAAATAAAACAACAGTTATTCAGAAACGCAGAGATCTCCGACTGCATTTATATTATTGACTTTTCCGAACATGGCAACTTTTGTCCGGAAAGCTTCTCATTAATCCCGAAGAAAAACTCGATTTCAATAGAAAAAGAAAGTGCTTTTTAGAAAGGTGTATTGCTGTCAGTTTAGTGGTAGGGGGGCTGTTATATTTATTTCTTCGGCAGTGTTCGATACATACTATTATAGTGCAGCACCGACTACATTTGTATTATTGACTTTTCAGAACATGACAACTTTTTGTCCGGAAAGCTTTTCATTTTAATTCCGACGCAATTTTAATAGACAAAGAAATGCCATTTTAAAAGGTGTATTCTGTCCTTGATGTCTGTGTGCTTTTGTTTTGACCATCAATGATCGATAAAGTCTATTATAGTGTATACTCAACAAAATTTAGTCTTCAAAACTTCTTCCGGAACATTAACAAGCTACATGATCAGCTAGTGTTTAATTGCACGCATAAAGAAATTTCATGAATAATCCAATTGTAACAGTGTGAATATGTGCACAGAAATGTCCTGAAAATTCCCTAGAGCACATCGTGCAATCTTAAGACGTGACACTCGAAATTATCAGGGCATGTGGACGTTGAGATTGGCATAATTCATTCAGATTACATTATCTGTATCTTCATTAAATGCATTTGACGATATTGTCGTTTGAAGGTCTTGTCACGAGTCGATGCATTGTCTGATACTGGGGTGAATTCAAGTTTAGTAATACAATCATTGTAAGAGTGGAACTTTAATTTCTGCTGTTGAACGAAAAAATTATCATCTCTAATTATATGTTACCCGCTTTTGCTCATTGTACTGAATACAACAACTATTCAAAAGTCTGGTTGCAAATTAAAAATTGAAGATATACTTGTCTCTTTTTCACATAGAAACTTTCTGTTTTAAACGTAATATTCTACACTTTAACGATATTTAAAGAAACAACAAAACTCTATTAAGGAAAGGGAGAACTCCAGTAAATCAGTGAATGAAGTTCGTGAGACTGTAAAATGCATCAAGTGCGCAATAATGTTTCTCAGCTGTTGAAGAAACGGAGTTACGGAAAGTCTTGGTCAAAACCGTTCTCTTTGTTATAGACAAGGTTTTACTTTTGCCAACCGAAAACATGTCTCCAATTATGTGCTGATCAGAAAAAATCTTTTAAATAATAATACTTTAACTTCTTCATAACAGCATGTACATTCAATATTTGTGCCAAATTTATTTTTAAAAAAGAAAGAATTACAGTGGTGGTATATTTTCCATAACGCTGAAATATGAGCTATCAATGAAGAATGAAACTTTATGCATACATACAGAGAAATCATATATTTCTAAAATACTATAAAAAAAAATATCCGCGATGCTTCAGGAATATATATATATATATATATATATATATATATATATATATATATATATATATATATATATATATATATATATATATATATATATATATATACGAACTTAAACTGGCAGACGAGATGGTATATCCACTCATAGTCTCTCCTCTCTTAATAGAGTGAAAGCAACACAGTACCGCAGATATCGTGCGAAATCACCAATATATTTACGAAATTGATTTGGAACAATTTCCTTTTCATTGTACGTTGGACAAACTCTTGTTCGTAAACTCCCTGACATTTTCTCTTCGCCGTTGGACATCACAGCTATTTTCCGCACCATTTTATTTCTATTGTGGGGCCCTTTATTCGCCTAAATATGTCCCCCAATTAGTGGGTTTAATACTACAAAGTCATCCACAGTTGGCACAAGGAGATGACCATTATCCGAACACTTTGAGTTAATAATGGCTGAAGAGCATCGTCTGTCCGCAAAAGTCCAACCAGGTGCTCGATAACGACACTGGCGGCGATAATAAAGAGAAGCATTGTGAACAGTTAAAGAAAGACCCAGTGGGAAGATCTACAATACAATATAGATTATTGTAACGAAACATTAACAACTCTTCTTTTTTTGTTCGGAATGAATTCCAAATTTTATAATGACACTGGTAAGAGTTCTCTATTTGCTAATCAGCGCGAACATGACCGATTTTGAATTTTCCTTCTGCTTTTCAACTAGACAAATAACTACTTTTTTCAAATGAGTTTCTTGAAGTTAAAAAGAATCAAAGAGACATAAGCAAAGTCAAAGCGTTGGTGTTTGGCATTAAAATTAATTTTTATTATAATTCTTTTTGCATCTTTTTCTTTCTAATTATTGCTTGCACATAAACATACACCAACAAATGAAACGATTAACAGTTGTGTCGTTTTTTTTTCAAGCCGATATTCTATCATCAGTCTTTTCTTTTCAGCTGAAACAATCAGAATTGGTTATTTCTGCATCTACGTTTTCCATCTTGGTAAGTACTATCTTACTATATTTATGATAATTTATTTACGATAATTTATTTATGTATGTTTCCCCATTTCAAGATGGCGAGTTTTTCCTTAAAATTACATATTAATTAAAATCAATTCCTTTCCTAATAATTTTATAGCATAGTAGGAATGCCATCATCAAATGTAATACTTCTTATGTCAGTACTTCAACCTTTATGATGTTTAAAACCGTTCAAGTTGTTTTGTATCCAAGTCTGGCATGAATATACTCGGGACTTTAATCAGGTCAGAAATCTTTCACAGTGATTAGTGCCCAGAGTTAGGTATTATGGCAGTATCTGATGACAATACAGAGACATCAAATTTGACCTGAGTGTAGAATTAGAAAGATTATATCCGTTTTGGGAACTGACAGGTTTTTTCTTAGTATATCAAACTAAATCTTTCTGGTACAAAAAAGCGACATTAACTTCAAGAAAACGGAAACCTCCTCACACTTTACTGGTTTAGAATCAATTGTCTGCAGATATGCCGAAGGTCAATCGATTTGAAAAGTACCCATCACAGAAAGGATAAAAATGCAC
>JAEAOA010002340.1:195000-202500 GCA_016746295.1 Potamilus streckersoni | reverse complement strand
TTAATATATTTCCTTATATAATTTACAGTGATTTTCGTTGTAAAATTTATTCCATCAAGTACTTTTAAAAATTTTCTCTGTAAAATATGTTCTGTCGAGTAATTGCAGTCATTTCCCTTGTTGCGTACATTCCATCATGTAACTAGAGCAATTTATGATATATGATATACATTCCGTCGTGTAATTGCAATGGTTTATCTTGTAAGATACATTTCATCATATAAATTACAGTAATGCCCCTTGTAATAAACATTCCATCATGTATATCACACTGATTTCCCTCAGTTTAAACATAAGTGCCACAGACTTTAAATCCGACAAAACATTTTTCTGCCCCCTCCCCAAACCCCTTCGGCTTTTTGGGGAGAAAGAAAATGTGCGTTAATATATAATTATCTCATTTATTTTCCTTTTTGTGGACTGATGAAAAGAAATATCAAAATGAGACCTCGGAATCAATACATACAAACGTAGCACTGCAGTGTCTTTGATTCCTATCAGAGCTGAACTTGTACGACATTTCTTTTTTAATATCGGTTTGTTTAACACGTATGACACACAAATATTAAAATATTTTACCAATTTAATTCTTTTTCGATGTAAATATTATGCTGAAATGAGAAAAATATGTAAGATGTATCTAAAAAGGTTGATACACTCAAGTTTAGTGAGTTGCTAAGCAAAACAAACGGTGCCTTATTGATTAGATTCAGACCATTTATAAAACTGGTATTTAATTTTAAAAATAAACATTTGCCCCATGTCAGTCCGAGTAATCGTTTTTATAACATTCATGTCCAATTTTGTCAAGTATGTCCGTTCCATTTCAGTGAGAATGATCGTGTATATAACATTTTTGTCCCATTTGTTATGTATGTCCCATGTCAGAGTAATCATACATGCAACATTTTTGTCCCATTTTTTTATTTATGTCCAAGATATTAATCAGAATGTATATCTTTCAAGCATCATCAGTCCTACGGCTGTTAATGTCTTTGTATTTAAAAAAAAATATCCTAATATTTGTATTCGCTTAATTCTATATGTATACTGGGGAGTATCGGGAGAAGAAGGTGGGGCTTCCACGTTAAAAGTACGTCCAGAAAACGCTTAAAATCCATGAGCTTCTGGGAGTTTCGTCCAATGTACTCCCACAAAGGAATTTCGTCTCATAAATCCCACACCTACATGTTTAAGCCCCCCCCCCGTTCGATATGTCATAATCTTCTCCAGGATTTTGTAATATATGTATTGGCAATTAAGCTCTGTTCTTTTCAGATCGTTAGTCAGATATATTCACTACATAGTATAGTATACACTTGCATCCAAAAATAAAATTTTTCATTTTTCTGGATAGGAAAGGTAACTATACAAATCGGCGAAGATGTATTGCTTTCTCGTGGTGGAATGAACAAATTGGGGTGAATTATATACGTTCTTGGGATTATTGTACATTGACTTGTCGATTGTGCGTGTTTTCTCACGTGCTGTGCATAACAAGAACACATAGTAACATGCCAGATGAAGTATGGAAACATTGCTGTAGCGCTCTCCACATCTGAAATTCATCTACGTGTATTAGTGCACAATTGCTGCAACGTGAAAAGCCTGTTGATCATGGATTCATGAAGCCACAGTTATTAATAAGATGGCATCACCAGAAGCAGCAGAACCTCCTAATGTTGTTTTTGTTGGCGTTACTACTATTTGTCGTAATACTTCTACTGATACTACCATTGCTGCTGCTGTTAATATTACTAATACAGCTGCTGCTGCTACTACTACTCCTACTACTGCAACCAATGATGTGGGGATGCAGTGTATTTAACAAAGTGTGGCTATATCTTTTAAGGATTATTCATTTTGCCTTTCCATTGGATTGATTTATGCATTTTGAAGAATTTTCATATCTTCACCTTTTATCGTGCAGGTGGAGGCGGGTGCGGGGTGGTGTTGGGTAGCTGTGTGGTTTAAAGCGTTTGCTTTTACAGATCTCATCTATTTCTGCGTCGGTTCGAATCTCGGGCTCGGCAAATATGGTTGTGTGAGAAAATTGCCGGTGTCTTCCCTTGGGTTGGTGGTTCTTGCCTTGGTTTTCCCGGGTTCATCCTCCGCCAGTTATACTGGCTGCCTTGTATTACCTTTCAAAACTAACCTTCTCACGAGACTATTAAAAACTTAGAAATAAAAATAAAACGTAGTCACATACGCCAAAAAGTCTTTCAAACTGTTCATTGACTATTTTCATATACATCGCTTACCTGCCAATAGGGTACTTGTTTAAAAAAAAATAAAACAACTTCCGGTTTAGTATAATAAGCATTTTAGTTTTTACGATTGTCGAAATTTTAAAAAACCAGCCATTGTTTCAGCCATTAAACATGTACATTAGTTCAAAATTTGTGCCAAGTCTTTGTAACAAATATTCAGATTGGTTAAAATCGCAACATGTGACAGAAAACTAGACGTTATTGCTTTATACATCAGAAAGAAAACCTGAATTTATCCTTGTACCCTTTTTGTTTGCTTTGACAACCTTTAACAGCGATATTTAAAATATGGTTCTGGTTTTTGTTTTCTTAAGTAAAATTCTTAATTAATTTGATAACTGTTTGAAATTGTAAGAATTTAACTTTATGTTTCATAGGAATCAGTTCATCCAGTTTGCAATCGATTTCGATGCGTCATGAATTCAAAAATACTATGAAATGTAAAGTTCAAATTTTAAATGACGTCATCTAGTTTAATCCAATGGATGGATCTGACAATCAAATACATATATTGTTTTAAAAACGTGGTTTCAAATTTATCTTAACAGTCATGTTAAAAAACATTTAAGCGATGAAGCATTTATACCAAGTGTGTGTGTGTGTGTGTGTGTGTGTGTGTGTGTGTGTGTGTGTGTGTGAGTGTGTGTGTGTGTTCAAAAAATGGTGACCAACCCGGTCACGTATCGGTCAAGTACACGTAGGACATTCCCCAAAGCAATATCACGACTTTTTCGAAATAAATGACCGATATGGAAAATAATGTTTGTCTACTAAGTGCTCTAACTCGGACGTCGATAGCGATGAGCCATATTGATTTTCATAATACCATTTCTTATTCATAAACTGTAGCTGACATTGGATAGCTTCCAAATGACGAAGACTGAAGACCACACGTCCACAATATGCCATAGGGCTTGGCTCTCCTTCTAGACAGTCTATCTAGTAATTAACCATAAATTGTGCTTATTTGGAAACAAAATCTCCTGGGGATATTATTTAATAAGGAAGTAATACATTTCATGACTCATCGCATAATTCTATAATATGCTTATACTCTTTCCTCCCGGGGATTATATATAACTAAATACCTTGATTTTCTAATTAAATCTTATAAATATAACGAGAAGACTCTATTATAAACCTAATATGATTTTGTAATGGCAATTAACTAGTACGCCTTTCAAATTTTGCTTGTTTGATAACTAACTATTTGAGTGAAGAAAATCAGACGTTGCATACTATCTGATATGTAATTCTGTGTGTGTGTGTGTGTGTGTGTGTGTGTGTGTGTGTGTATAGGCTTATCTACTTAACGTAAGTTTATAAATCATATATATATATATATATATATATATATATATATATATATATATATATATATATATATATATATATATATATATATATATATTACAGTCCTTAAAAGTTTTTTTTTTCGTGTTTTCCTGGTGATAACATTCTTAATAACAAAGTTTGTTTAGACGACTGTTGTTATCTTCTCTAACAGGTCCTATACTAACATAAAGTAAACTGACGTTGCTGGCCAGAAGCCTTTTCTTGAATATTTTGATATTTTCGCAACAACAAAAAATTAGAAATCTAATTTTGATCGGATTGTCTGATAAAAACAGGTCACGGGCCAGATGACGATTTTAAAGTGACAATCTATAATGTAATGGTAATCGAATAAAACCAGGTCGCGGACTGTAAGATGCACATGATTTCTTTAGGGCAAGTTGCCTGCTGTTGTCTTTAGCTACATTTTTCCTTTGGCTTTTTTAAATTAGATTCAAAATAACATGCGTCTGGACGGTTTATGTGTGTATGTATGTGTGTGTGTTTGTGTGTGTGTGTGTGTGATTTAGAATTTTAACGTAGCATTAACCAATTTTTAGTCATATCTGCAGTGTGGCAGTTTATAGCAATGTCTAGCAATGGTGCATCATGTCACAGACATGCGGCATCATATCCCACCCAGTTACATTATCCTGACACGAGACCGACCAGTCCTAACACTAACCTCTTAATGATGAATGCCAATCAAGGCAGCTGCTAGTACCATTTTTATATCTTTGGTATGACTTGGCCAGGCTTCAAACCCTCGACTTCTAGCTATCGAGACTGACACTTGGGCCACCGGAGCAGTTTCGTCTAAACATAGTTACTTTTAGATTGGATACCAAAATAAACAGCAGCATGGAGGACTAAAATAAATATGAAATTTGCCAGTCTAATTGTCAAGTTTATATTCTTGTCATAGATGATTACTGCCATTGTTAAGTCCATTTATATTATAACATTATCTCTGAATACTGTTTTTAGTAGATTTTTCTTTTTCATAGAGTCGCTATAGAAATGAGCGTGCCATGTACAAAAATTAAAATCTTTTGGCACGAGAGTGGACATTTATATTGAAACTACGACCATCTTTATTCGTTCGTTGTTTTGGACAATTTTACATCTAACAAAGTCAAGAGAAAATAATATCGTTTTTAGTACATTGTACCAGAGTTAGTCCGAGAAATAAAAAGGTTCTTTGTATTTAAGTCGTGATGGTGTAAGTTAAATTTAGTCTTGCTCAAATAGCTACTAAACACTTTAGGATATCAGAGTGGAGACCTTCGGATCCCAAACTGTAATATTTCCGTGTTGGCTGTCCTATATTTTTATATCATGTGAATTAATATTTTGTTTTGTTTAATCCATGCTGTACTATTCGGTAAAGACAAGAATGACGTATAGGCAAATCTATCTATCTATCTATCTATCTATCTATCTATCTATCTATCTATCTATCTATCTATCTATCTATCTATCTATCTATCTATCTATCTATCTATCTATCTATCTATCTATCTATCTATCTATCTATCTATCTATATCTATCTATCTATCTATCTATCTATCTATCTATCTATCTATCTATCTATCTATCTATCTATCTATCTATCTATCTATCTATCTATCTATCTATCTATCTATCTATCTATCTATCTATCTATCTATCTATCTATCTATCTATCTGTTAGCTACTTACCGGTTCATTCATCCATCTGACATTCAAGCCGTCCATCTATATGTCTGTCTCTAACTATATATTTATCTTTCTGTCTGTCTGTCTCTCTATCTCTTTGCAAGCTACTCACCTATTCACTCTTCCATCAGACATTCAAGCCATTTCTTTATCTAACATTTCATCTCATTCATGCTATTTTTTTACTTTCTGGCAGCCTCAATTGTTTAGATATTAGTTTTCGGCAAGTTCCAAAAATTTGTATTTACCATCAATTATCAGCCCATATTGTGAAATCGACCAAAGCAATTATTTCTCACGCAAAAAAAGACCGCCTAAGTTTGACAGACTTCAAAAAGATCAATAACACTATTTCTTGGAATCTGTTCATCTGCTCACTTTTCAAACGGGTTATACATGAATCGTATATAAACGAAGAATTCAAAATATCAGAATTTTGGCCCACATGTTTTCAAAAGATCACAATTTTCTTTCCCAGCATCAAAGTGGCGTATTATGCAATCGTTAATTATTAATTACATGTTGAAAACTTTAAATAGTATTTACGGAAGTAGCATTACCTACCCACGCTTATAATTACAACTAGAAGTAGCAGCACACATGACGTTTACGTGACATCTTTCCTGCGCCGTAAAGTTTAACAGCTCATAAGCACAACACTGGTTATTTTGGACTAAAACGGTGATATACTGGTGTTAAAGATATAGGATTCTATGAAATGAAACCAAATTGTGTAAGATAGGCTTTAAAACGAATGTAAATGCTAAAAAGCTAACACAAGAGATACCATACCATACGTTAGAAGAGAGGACAAATATTATTTTATCCTCGGTATTTGGAGTACTGGTACTCTTTTATAAAAAAAATACATGAGAATGTCAATAGCATGTTTTAAGACATTTATGTGAAAAAGGACAAATAATCATATCGTTTGTTCAAAGGCATGGAAGGTTTCAAATCTGATCCGCCATTGTGACGTTAGCTACAGATTATGGTCTATTTTGTCTCAGGATTGTGACCATGTATTGCTAAAGCTTGATCGAATATCGTCCAACATTCACGCGAACAAGAGAATAATTGTAGACACCCAGGTTTATTTTTTGTGGTATTTAGTTGAGATATGGATTGTTTCAAATCTGAGGAATTCATCATTATAAATTCGAGGAATTTATCATTCTTAAGAGTTCTCATCGCTATTAAACAGAAGTGAGGCAATATTCCAAAAAAATATTATGTAAAGAAAAGAGAAACTGGTATTTTTGTTTGCATGGATTAGCCATTTGGTATCCCATCCCAAAAGTTTCACATCGGTTTCAATATTTATGTTCGTGAAACTATACTGACGCGACGCCAATCGTTTTCAAGTAATTTTTATCATGTTCATTTTTCACCATTATCATCATCATCATCATCATCATCATCATCATCATCATCATCATCATCATCATCATCATCATCATCATCATCATCATCATCATCATCATCATCATCATCATTACTATTATGCAGTAGCCCACTAGATTACTGAATTCAGGTTTTCTGGACGTTCTTGTGCATCTGCTGAAATATTTATATCATTTTGTAACTTAGACGTTCCCTCCATTTTGAGATGCGTATAGATCTTATCTTTTACTCTTTTAATATACTTTTTTCACTTTCTCATTATTAAGGATAACACATTAATGTCAACACAAGATAAGCACTAAATTATCAGCAATTACACACAAACACACCCACACACACACACACACACACACACACACACACGGGGTTAAGTTTACCATAAACATTTTTTTCTGCCATTCTTCTAATTGTTTGATTCATACTAAAGACATAAAAATAGTACCTCAGCATTAAGAGCTTAGTGTTAGGACTTAAGTGTTATGACTGGTATGAGTGGTGTCAGAAAAGTGTGACTGGGTTGGACATGATGCTGCATGAATGTGGCATGATGTCCTAATGCTAGATATCACTGTAAGCTGTCAATCTGTAGATATCATAGCGCTCTGACTGAAACATTGTGAAAGCTGCGTTAAAAATCAAACACATCCACATGCGCGCGCGATCCAGTCGCTAAAATTATTCATATATGAAGATGATGTTGGTGACTACATGCGTCATTTACAACACATTTTAGACGTATCAAACATATACACTGCCGCTGATATAAAAAATATAGTCATGTCATCTAACATA
>JAEAOA010002340.1:180000-190000 GCA_016746295.1 Potamilus streckersoni | reverse complement strand
TGATTCAGATACGGACATATAAAAATTTAAGTTTAAATAATTTTCACATTTGTTAAGAAGTTAAGTAAATTTTTGTGAAATTTTAGTAAGAAAAACTAAAACCGTCTTGTATATCGTGAAATAAATTGATTCTTTTCTTAATGAAAGAGGATTTGAATTCAGTAGAGCTTAAACTAAATAGATTATTTACAGTAAGATTTATGACTGACCCTGGAGTTAACGCTGCATTCAACTCAATTAATTATGTAGGTGTTACTAATCAGATGATGTAAGCTGCACATAAATTGACGACCTAACATTTTGTTGACACCGAAGTTTTGAAAAACTGATACATGAAACTAAACAGTTTATTTACAGTGTAAGATTAGATAATCTTTTTAAGCAAATATGATACTGTAAAAAATACATGTGTAAAATAATGACAGAAGCAATATTGAAAAATGAATCCTCTCATGGGTTCTGCATTAATATCAAATTTTACCTCTTTATCGGATTATTTTTTTTTACACATTCTACCTTATCGATGTCTATAGTAATTAGTACTGCCTTGACGATATTTGCTTAATTGATTCAAAAAGTTTAAAAATGTTCATTTATTTTGAAATATTGGGGTGCTTGCTTTTATATAATCCATTGTCTTATTTCTTAGTGGGACATACTTTCCATTTGTTCTTGTTTAAACCCAAAATTTATGGCAAATTTACAATTTTTCTTTTGTTGTATTATCTAACTTCAGCGTCATGTTTATTTCCTTCTGTTAAAAAATACAGGACATACTAATTGAGTATAATAAATTACTTGATTATAATCATAAAAGATTTTATAAGGAATGTTCTGTAAAGACAAAAAACATTTTAAAAGAAATGTTATTTAGAGATAAGTTTTCTTCAGGATCAACAGTGTAAATGCTGTTCTGTTTTTAAAACGATCTATCAGTGTTCGTGCTAAGATTAAAATAAAACATTATTTCAGCTACATTTCCTAAACGTAAAAACTCAGTAAACAATAAATACGTATTATTAATCATGGACATTGTAGGGTATATTTTCTGTACAGTTGGACTTAAAAGGGTCTATATTTTTTTAGAATATCTCATGGATTGTGAAATATGACTAGATGAATGGTAAAAAAAAAAAAATTATCCATACAACGTCCATTTGCATCAATACGGAATAATAACAAACTTGTATGGCCTTTTACAAATGTAAAATTAGTTATTTGTGTTAGTTTTTGTAAATCTAGAAAGTTTTTGAACAAATTTGTTTCTAATTCTTTACACTTTAGGGCCTTATAGAGCCAAAACTACACAATAACTTTGTCCCATTTTGAAATGACGGCGCTTGTTGGTTACTCGAGTCGATAATCGGCTTTTCTTGTCTAATCGCATTAAGTCTGGAGATACCCGAATGCTTGCTTTGTTATATCACCCTGGGTACTGGCGGGTTGAATTTGGTTTCTCATTAGCTGAATTTTGGGCGGCTGTCTTGTAGACCTGGAAAATGGAATGACCAGTATGGATGTGAGTGGACAGTTGAGGCACATTTTAGATTTATCTTACGGCTTATGCAGTTTAGTTCAAACAACGCGATATAGCGCCGTTCAAAGGAAATTCAAAGTTTATTTAACTTTGAGTGTGTTGTGACATTTCAAGATAGGCCACAGGTTCGAAAGACCGATGACATGTACCGTACTACAGTATCCAGTGATAGCTATGCCCTTTTGTATATCACATTCAAACGCTATCTAATGATATGGAACGAAAGCAAACTGCATTCTCTTATATTTAAATGCGCAGCTGTATTGAAACAAACTATAGTATCTACAAGTCCATCTGCCATGTAAAAGGAGCTTTATTCTAGGCATTATAAGTTGCTACATTATGACAGATCTGTCAAAGTGGGATATTGGGGTGGGGAAGCTCAGTCCGTCCAGGCAATATACAAATAAAATCACAACATTATCGGTTGTATCAGCCATTGGTGTCATTGGCATTATTTTTGTTACACATTAATTTAACATGACTTTAATACTATCGCCATGCC
Source organism: Potamilus streckersoni (assembly GCA_016746295.1). Taxonomy (NCBI): domain Eukaryota; kingdom Metazoa; phylum Mollusca; class Bivalvia; order Unionida; family Unionidae; genus Potamilus; species Potamilus streckersoni. The sequence continues at coordinate 187,958 of JAEAOA010002340.1, read as the reverse complement.
GTGACACGTTGATCATAATTGGGATACAAAACACTATTTGTACTTTAGGGAGTCCACGCTATTACAAATCTTGTTATAACAATTTTTCGGATATGACGTAATTCCACTTTGCAACATAAAACTATTCAAAATAAGGATCGATGAAACCTTTTAATGAACGACCTTTAAAGGAATTGTTTGTTTGGAGCCCTACATTGTTTATTGTAGAGATTGTTGTACTTAGTGATGTCCCCAAGTTACCACCTTACAGGGTCTGTTGCTTACTCTTTAGTTAGTTCAATATTTAATGGCGTCACGTGATAGGACCTTTGGAAGCGTACTGTAATTGCAGAATGAATTGGCAGAAAGAAATTTTTGCTATTGTTTTTGAAATCATGCTTAAACGGGTATATCCAGTAAGAAACTGTAAACTAATGCATTAAAGTCCATCTATACCGTACAACTGGTGTCTATCAAACTTTGAATATTTGGCTGCCCGTATACAGTGGATTTGGTTATCCTTAGAAAGATATGATATCGTTTAAGCCGCGTATCGGTAGTAGGTTTCTATTAAACGTTGTTTACCTTTCATGCCTGGTTTCTTACTTTCCAATTACTATTGAAGCAAGAATCTCAATAGGTCATTCATAGTCCAATAATAAGATAACAAGAGCAGGAATCTCTCTCTCTCTCTCTCTCTCTCTCTCTCTCTCTCTCTCTCTCTCTCTCTCTCTCTCTCTCTCTCTCTCTCTCTCTCTCTCTCTCTCTCTCTCTCTCTCTCTCTCTCTGATTAAGAACAAAACATAAACCATCAAACCAGTAGTGAAGCTTAAACAGACATACGAAAGCGGACAGAGAAAGCAAATCTCTTTAATAATTATAATGCGAGGTGAGAGTTGATGTATCTGAAATCTAAAACCATAATATGCCTGAAAGTGAGCACGTTGTAACTGATATTTTTCTCTTCTTCATTGTCTTTTTGTGCTTTTATAAGAGAATTTAGTGATCGTCATGATTTCATCTGAGGTCGAATCATGAGGAAAAATATCAAGCGTCCCCTACTCTAGGTAGGAATTTAATTGATTTTCGTATAAAAAGAACTACAGACACATCAAACAAAAACAGACTCGCCGACTTTATACATATAAACGATTTTTTATATTATTTATACATTCAGCTCAGGGATACTTTCAAGTTAAACATCTACAATAGATAACTGCTAATGGTGAAACACGACCGCTATCAATTTCAACCTTGCTATGTTTTCTGTGAAAATAAACAGCCACGAAATGAGTTTGACAAGCGAATCTCCCAACATCCAATTGCACTTAAATTGTAGAAATTACGGACTAATTTTCTCAGCGGTAACTACACTATCTACGGGAAGAACTTTATGTAAAAAGGTTAGCTTTGGCAGCTGGCAAAGGTGGATTGATACGGAATCCCGAATCACAGCGGAAAGCCGGCATGCATGGCGCCCGTTTTAAGGAGGAAGATACCGTGCTGAGAGAACGTATTAAAAATCATAACTAAAGCAAATAGCCCCAATTACCAAAGGACATGGAAATTTCAGGCATGTAAAGCGCATGTCAGCAGCTTATATACTTACACGATTTACTCTTTAGATCGGAGAAGGAAACAAAATGGTCTACACATGCTGCACTCTGATTTGGTTTCCCTCTGAATCAGCCTCTCAAAGTAAAAGTTGCAATAAAAACACCTTTCAAATTACAAACATCTTTTAAATTACATTTAAATTACAAACACCTTTTTTAAATTAAAGCACCTTTTAAGCATTTGTCTCTCGCGAAAGTTGCATATTAGCAAACGTCTAATTCGGATTCGATCAACATTTTTTGTCAGAAGTTGTGACTTGGCAGTCTAAATATCACGAAAAGTCAAACGAAAATTTTTGCATACGCTGAGTTTTCTTATTGCTAAGTGTGAACATGATACCGAATCTTTGGCTAAAATTATACACTTTTTGCAAATTAATCTTAAATAAAAGTTGTAGATACTTCACGAGAGAGAGAGAGAGAGAGAGAGAGAGAGAGAGAGAGAGAGAGAGAGAGAGAGAGAGAGAGAGAGAGAGAGAGAGAGAGAGAGAGAGAGAGATTAAATCGTTGTCCTGCCCCGTGTGATACAAGTTTGGAACGTCGGTCATTTACAAGAAACCACCAGTTGATGCGTGAATCATCCAGTTCTACTTGTTAAAGTTTTATTAAGTTATTTTTTAACAAACAATACCTTTATGGGATTAATCATAACTTGAACAACATAACGTCAAGTTCTGGTAAACACTAAATTTAAACACCTAAACGCCGAATCTCTGTTTGTTCCTACCACATTCTATTGTCTCTATGATGACACATCCGGAAAAATTTAAGGTTTTTAAAACGTCTAAACAAAACTGAACAATATATCGCTCGACGAAAAACTTCTTGCTAATATCTTTTCATAACGTGTCATAAGCTATGCGTGAGAGATGTAACTGGCAGTTAATTGATTCAAGATTCCAGTCAGCATCGATTTTTGTGAACAAGAGAAAAGAAGTCCTATAACTGGGAGGTGGAGGCGGGGTTGATTCGATATAAAATGTTGAATATTTTTTTCCTTATTGTCGTTTTGCACCTTTTGCACTGAAGGTCGACAATACGCTTTAGTGTTTTCTTAAGAAAGTTAATTTTGGTGTAAAGCTATTATTAAACTGTAAAATTTGCTTTATGAATGTAAAGAGGGGGAATAGATTAACATTTTGCAGTTTTAGAAAACTATTACACAAATACAATGGATCTATAAACATGAGTCGCACATAGATTCATACAAACGCAGAAAGAATTTAAAACAGGTCGTTTAGGTGCGCTGAAGAAAAAATAAATATATTTTTGCAATTGAATTGATAATGCAGATTTTTTTTTAGATTGATTTCTTCGAATAATTTAGTGTACAGACTCTCAGGTTCTTTGGGATTAAAATGATTATTTGTCTAGTATGTTATACAATTTTGTTGTATTAAAACTTATATGTTCGCAGTAGATAATGAACCAGAATAAATAATAAATATATAAATAAATAAATAAAATAAAATAAAAAAATAAATATGCTTAATACATCTTTCATATAAGAAGCATAACTGTATGAGATACAAATCAAGCAAAGAACAAATAGAAAAGAATTTGGTCATTGACAATGGTTTGAAAATTAGTAAATAATTTATTTGAAGTTTAATAATTGGCAAAACAATTAGAAGCTGATTTGTGTGGACAATAGGATGAAAATTATTTTATCCGAGGTAGCAAATGACAGCGAAAGCCACGAACAACACACTGGACCAATTTGTAGCGATTTTAACTGGTCAAATCCTTTTATTAAGTGATTGTGACATCTTAATTAGGGAATATGGGGGTTATGAGGTCAGCCAAATCCTTAATGGGAGTCTTCTTTCTCGTTCACTCAGCAGGAGTTGAACGTGTTGAAGTGAAGTCCTCAACGAACTGGTGTCATGAAAGAATTTTAACGAAAGTAAACAAAAGATATCGTTGTAGTTTTAGTACCCCGCTGTGTCATTCCGTTCTATTTTATATATAGTTATCCATATAAAGCCTGCTTAAAATTTAACGTTCACTTTGAATTTGATAGACCTCGATCGACCTGCTCTGTGTCACTTAATTTGGGGTCTTGCCAAAGCAGCGTTCGTTTATAGAAATAAGAAGTGCTAGGTAATGAATGGAACGGGCCACAGAAAGGATCCAATGTTTGCTTTTCTATATTGACTCTAATATATTGTGTTACCGTACGTTTATGTTTGCTTACCAAATTTAACCTTTCTCAAGTTTGTCGAGAATTAATGCTCAGCATGAAACTTGAGACCTAATAAACGTTGATGGAATATTACTACAATTTTAATATTTACAAAACCCTTGCAAAGAAAATATTCCTTTTCTTATTATTGGGGCATTTGGTTTTATTTCGTTTCTTTTTTTTTCATTTGCAGAGATAATCTCTTCATGAGGAAGCCATCTGTAAAGCATCCAAGCTATTACCGCCCTAACTCTACGGAAGATTAGGCGCTAACGAGGGAGGCGTGGTTAAGAACAGTACTTTGGCTTAATCTAGCCAGACTATTGGCAGTTACAAACTATTGAGCGAGTGACGTTGTATACTATATTCATAACAAACCTATGCTTGCCTGGAGAGCCGTATGTTGTCCACATTGTTGGAGACATATAGAAAAGTGGTTTTAAATGTAGATTGGAGAATGGACTATGGTAAATATTACAAAAATATTCTCAGGAACTGAAGCACCAGTCTTGCTGTTCAGATTTTACATCCAAATTTCTTTTTTGGGACTATATCAGAATTGGAGATAGTGCGCGCTGGTATTCACTGTGTATTGCCTACTCTAAGTTAAAGCCCACGGATTAAGGTTAGAAAGAGAGAAGCTAAGAAAATTTGCTTAACGTATGGAAAACAAACAGTGACAGGAAAAAGTTTACCCATCTTCAGTGTATTTCAAGTGGACTTTCCGCAATTACGCATTATTTGGACAAAGTTGGAAGGGATTTAAGTGCTGAAAACTTTTCATTAGTTAAGAGCCATACTTCGTGTTATTTCCAGTATTAGGGATATCTCAGTAACCCCATGATGATATGGTGATAAAAGCTTGTGAACATAGCAGGTGAAAACAAATGGACTTCATAATCATGTTTTATAGAGGTAAATCCAATATAAAATTACTGTGGAACATTGGTGCCAAAACAATGTTCACCTTACTCTCAGTAACCTTCGTTTTATTGTTTGCTTCAGCAGTTGGGGAGACACGAAAGTGTCAAGAGATTACCATCCCTATGTGTAAAGGCATCGGATACAATTATACATATATGCCAAACCAGTTTAATCACGAGACACAAGACGAAGCAGGATTGGAGGTTCACCAGTTTTGGCCTCTTGTTGAAATCCAATGTTCTCCTGACTTAAAATTCTTTCTGTGTAGTATGTATACCCCAATTTGTATGGAGAATTACAAGAAACCATTGCCAGCATGCAAGTCTGTATGTCTGCGAGCTAAACATGGATGCGCTCCTTTGATGGCGCAGTACGGATTTGCTTGGCCAGAGAGAATGAACTGCGAGAATCTACCGGAGTATGGCGACAAGGACCAGTTATGTATGGACCGCAACGCCACAGAAAGATCTCAAGGATCAGCAGATTCCGGCACGGAACATTCAGGTTCCGATAAAAATAAACTTCCAGATTCTAGTAGAGACCGAGACAAAACTGCATCTGGTTCATCATTTATTGGCATCGGAAATTCGAATAATAAGTATATTCCAGATGTAAGCGATGCTGATATCGTACCACCTATCGAAGGTTTTAGTCCATCGTTACGTAAAGATTGTTCCTGCAAGTGTCGTCTGGTAAAACTAGAGGAACCTAGTGGATATTATAACAAAATCAGTACCGGGGGACTCAAGAATTGTGCCGTCAATTGCACGAGCCCCTACTTCGACAACGAAGAGATAAAGTTTGCTAATTTTTGGATAGGACTATGGTCAATTCTTTGTTGCATTTCAACATCGATGACAGTGTTAACTTTCTTGATTGACATGCAGAGATTCAAATACCCAGAAAGACCTATCATTTTTCTCAGCGGGTGTTATTTTATGGTAAGCCTTGGATATATAATTCGTCTTATTGTTGGCCATGAAGGAGTTGCTTGTGACAAAGACATGGTCCGGTACGAAACAACAGGACCGGCAACTTGCACTGTGGTTTTCCTGTTAATCTATTTCTTTGGAATGGCGTCCTCAATTTGGTGGGTGATCCTCACATTTACGTGGTTCCTCTCCGCTGGTTTAAAGTGGGGACAAGAAGCAATAGCAGGTTATTCACAATATTTCCACTGTGCCGCGTGGCTAATACCGTCCATAAAGAGCATTGCTATTCTAGCTATGTCCTCGGTGGATGGTGACCCAATTTCAGGAGTGTGCTACGTTGGGAATCAGAGTATAACCAATCTTCGAGCGTTTGTGCTAACTCCATTGTTTGTGTATTTAATTCTCGGAACATCTTTTCTCTTAGCGGGATTCGTCTCACTTTTTAGGATCAGAAATGTTATCAAACAACAGGGTAGAGGTAAAACTGACAAACTGGAAAAGTTGATGATTAGACTTGGTGTATTTTCGTTGCTATACACAGTACCTGCCACCATTGTGATCGGTTGCATCTTTTATGAACAACACCTTAGGGACCGTTGGGAAAAGACCATTATTTGCCCATGTACAGAAGACGCTGCTAAACCAGACTATTCCGTTTTTATGTTAAAATACTTTATGTGTCTCGTTGTGGGAATAACTTCCGGTTTCTGGATTTGGACCGGGAAGACTGTAGATTCATGGAAAAAGTTATTCAGTGGAAAATTGTGTTGTAAAAAGTCTACATATACGCGGCCTTCAATAAAATACATGAATCCAACTTGTGCAAATAACAAGCCAATGCCCATGAGTCTTGTGTAATATGTAAATACTGTTTTCTGTGTTCCAGGCCAATCATTCGGATTGTATTGACATTAAATATTAGTGGACTGGATTCGGAATTTCCTGTTTCCTTGATTTGTATTAGCAATATTCAATATTTAGACTCTTTCTATTCAAACATATATATTTAATTATTTGAACATTTACTTTGCCAACAGTTTAAGGTCTCTTAAGTCATTTCCTGTATTGTTTGATACAAAAGGTTTTAAATTTTCTTTATGCGATGGACGATTTTTATTTGGTTCTTCCATACATTGCATAACTAAGGAAAAATTAGCATTATTTCATAATTATAACATATGCAGGCTGGTTTTGATTTATTGGTATGAAAGTTTCTACATCTATATCACATCTGCGTATCACTTTTCTGACTTTAAAATTTGTTTTTAACAAATTTAAACGAATTGGAGAACGTGTTTAATTTGGTTCTACTTTAACCACTATAATTTCGCTTAAATCTTTGTTTATATGTTTATTAAAACTTTTAAAAGAAAATACTCAGACATCAGTAATATATTTATATATCAATGCATCCACTCGGGCAGCCATTTTTATTTGATATCTGACTGAGGAACGGGTTTAGAAAAAAAATTATGGAGTTAAATATCATTATATGATAAAAACACAAGGAAAACAAAATTCAAAAGAATTAAAACAACAAGCCATTATTATTATTATTATTATTATTATTATTATTATTATTATTATTATTATTATTATTATTATTATTATTATTATTATTATTATTGACTTACTTATTAGTAAATGTTTATCCTTGGTTATGTTTGGAATGAATTTCAAAACAGGTAATTAAATAATAATAATAATAATAATAATAATAATAATAATAATAATAATAATAATAATAATAATAATTTTCCAAGTGTTTCTTTTTCTTTCTCTGTTGCAGATAGCGCATACGAGAATTTTGACTGTAACACTAATATGTAAACAACATACGTATTTTCACATGTATTATATTAGCAGTATTCCCGTTAATAACGAGAATTATTTTGTAAATTAATTTGTAAATGTGTATATAATTAAGTTATGATAAGTAATGGTTTAATTGTATATTGATATCGATTTAAATATGTGTATTTTTTAATGTTTTGGAAGTCTAAAATATGTCAACGCTGGGAGATAAAGATGTCGTGTTGTTTATTATCTGTGATTAAAATAATGAATCCATTAAAAGTTAATCGGAGTATGGGGAGGAGTAGGTGTATTATGATCTATATTTTCACGACGTCTGCTTTCAAATGTTTATTATATCATTTGGCATTTGGAAAGACAACTCTCTTGCACATGGCAATTTCTTTTCAAAATTCAACTTATCTTCGTTTATACTAAATTTTGGAGTCCATATGAAAACAAGTGACAAAAAGAATAAAGAGACAAATAACAAAAAAAAAAACGAAAGAAAAATAAACGAAAGAAAAA
>JAEAOA010002340.1:157500-175000 GCA_016746295.1 Potamilus streckersoni | reverse complement strand
TGATTATCGTATCACGATATGGTATACTATCAAATAATAAAGCATATCTAGATACGGTCAGGGCCCTGAAGAGCCTTGGCCTCTCCTACTTCTTGCTCAAACAAAATTGTTTCTTTTATAAAATTAAAAATTGTTTAGACTTTTGCCCCGGGGATTAATCCCTGGTTGCCCACACCTCTTGTCGGACCTGGATATGGTATGTTAGTTTAAAAAAAATGCTACTACGATTTGGTATTATAGCAAATAATAAATCGTATGACGCTATGATTTTATAACGAATAATAAATCGTACAACGATCACGATATGGAATAATAACAAATAGTAAATGTTATCTCGATATGGTATGATAACAAAGAGTAAATCAGATCACGATATGGCATGATAACAAATAATAAATACTATCACGATATGGTATTGTAATAAATAATAAATGGTATCACAATTTGGTATTATAACAAGCAATAAATTGTATGACGATATGATTGTATAACGAATAATAACTCGTACGACAATATGGTATAATAGCAAATAAATCTTATCACGATATGGAACAATAACAAAAAGTAAATCTTATAACAAATAGTAAATCATATCACGATAAGGTATGATAACAAATGATAAATGGTATCACAATATGGTATTATGATAAATAAATCATTTTATCACGATATGGTATTAACGATTGTTACTATTGCTCTATCAGTTCATGTTATTTGTTTAGGCATGATGGCTTTTGAAGGCTAAGGTCAAATGCATGGATATTTGCAGCAGAGGATATGACAACTGAGGCTGAAATTACAGTATTTCTGCATAGATTTAATCAGACTGGAAATACGTTTTTCTGAGTGGATTTTAAGGTACTCTGTATCATTTTATCAGGAGAAAATTACTATTGTATTAGACAACCATTTGTTTTGTCCAGCTACTTCCAGGTCAAAGTGCACTATGGTCAGAAACGTAGCGGGTTTAGCTTTTTATTTTCGAATGCTTTTGGTTTCTTGACCGATAACGGACATTCCAGCTTTCGCAATTCCGCGCTGCTTCTAACTAAATGACACTAAATGCATTTGTAATTATAGGACACTTAAGTGTCTAATACAGTACCCGTTATTAATGAGAAACATTAAAAAGACAGCATTAATTGACAGGCTGAAATGAAAACACCGCAATGACGGAATCATTTGGCAGCTGGCCTTGAAGACACCGTAAATATAGCATCAACTGTCAAATTACTTTGAAGACACCGTAAAGATAGTTTCAATTGACTGTTTACCTTGAATACACCATAAACATCAATTGACAGGTTAAGTTAAAAGCACCGGAAAGATAGTTTCAATTGACAGATTGCCTTTAGAACACCTTAAAGATAGTTTCAACTGACAGATTGACTTGAAAGCACCGTAAATATAGCATCAATTGAAGGGTTGCCTTGATTCGTCAACATTGATATAAAAATGTATATATTTGAAAAAAATTGTAGTCCCCGCCAACACTAAATAGTGACCACTTACTATGCAGCTTGTTCGGCAACGCTGTGCCTTTATAAAGTGGGTATCGACATGGTAGCAGTTAAATATTTTCAAATTTTGTTTTATTAGTTCTACGGAATTCGTGCCACTTTATCTATCGGTTTGTTAGAATCGCTTGAAATGTTATGTCCCACCTATCGGTTTGTTAGAATCGCTTGAAATGTTATGTCCCACCATAAGATGCTGTATTTGTGTGTTTTAATGTGGAATGCAGCCTTTTTAGAACACCCTTCATCATAAGGTTCCCTCGTGTACAACGCTTTTATGGCTCCTGTGAACAGCGTCATAAAGATGGTGAACCGTAACAGACTTGTAAAGGTAATCAAACCCAAGCTAGCTATGGTATACATGAAACCTATGAACGATCGAATGTCTTCTTGTGCCGTGAGGGTTAGTTTCTAAATATATCTGGTGTGAAGCCATATCCGCATTTAGATGAGTGGGTAGTTCGTGTATTTTAATATGGCCCATATTCAAAACTTACAATGTGACACTGAAGACCCAGATTTCAATCAATATTTACAGAGCGCGAGCTGGATGTTTCCCAAAATAAGTTTAAAAAAATGTTTTCCAAACAGCATTATTTGAAAAGGCAAGGCTTCTCAGTCTGTTTCAATATTTTAACTTGTTTTTTATTCGACTGCTATGAATGAAGTATGTATAATCTGGTTTTACGGAGAAGAAACTAATAATTGGGATACAAAAGGGATATACATATAGGTCGTAGATCTTTTGTATCATTCGTGGTTTTCAAGTTTCCAGAAAATATTGTACATGATATCGCAATAGGTGTAAAATAAAAATTAATGCGCTGAAATGGAATAAAATAATTTGGAAAGGATAATAAATCATGTCTGTATCTCTGATTTTACTATTTAACCTAAAGCATTAAACAGAATTGCATACCTAAAAACAAACACACTGGTTTGTATATTTAATTTGTATTGTTTGTTGGATTTTCTGAATGATTGCATGTTATATATGTTTCATGTTATATATTTTGTATTTGAACTTGTCCAAAACCAAGTTCATGATGTACCTGATTAGTAACATTTATTTTGTAAAGAACATAATATATAGCTAAAGATTTCTCTACGATTATGGATTAAATATTCAGATAATTATTAATGCCAAAATTGTTCTAGTCTTCATTTTGATCTAGAAACCTCTAAAATAACAAATCCCATTAAGCAGACAAGGTAATTAAAGGAAATGGTAATTGTGACTGCGGTAAAGTAGATGGGTATATAATCCTGCTTGTTTCAACAATTGCTGATTATTGCATTAACATCTGAAACAGAATCAGTCTCTTTGTTGAGTTCAGTTTATCATCCGGTGGATCTTTTATTTACTGAAAACATTTATCCCTGGACTTACAATGTGCTCATCAATATTCTTGGAGTGGGCTATTAACACATTGGAACATATTTGGAATACCAAGCGAATTTAATCAGAACTGATGAAATACACTTTTCAGGCCTTGTTGCCTTTTTTTTTCAGATTACAAAACTTTTCAAAATAGAATTAAAACTGACTGCGAAAACCAATCTTCGACAGTAACATACAATAATCCGCTACGCTCCCTAGTCGCCCGTTGTTGCATGGTCGGATATTTTATCGCATTAATATTAATACGTCATTAGCTAAGCAATATAAATATCTCTAATACATAAATGAGAGTGACCTTTCACCGATCGTGTTTGGAAGATAAACTTTGGCTAATTCAAACAGCGTGAAATGTCATGTTTGGTCACAATTTCATTTGCGCTAGCAGTGACTGGTTAAAGGGGTTAATGCATGTTCATAAAAAACTTTGAAATCACTGCACTAACAGATAGTAGTGTATATTGACTACTAGAATGTAGTGTTTATGGACAACTAGAATGTAGTGTTTATTGACTACTAGAATGTAGTGTATATTGACTACTAGAATGTAGTGTATATTGACTACTAGAATGTAGTGTATTGACTGCTAGAACGTAGTGTATATTGACTACTAGAATGTAGTGTATATTGACTACTAGAAAGTAGTGTATTGACTGCTAGAACGTAGTGTATATTGACTACTAGAATGTAGTGTATATTGACTACTAGAAAGTAGTGTATTGACTGCTAGAACGTAGTGTATATTGACTACTAGAAAGTAGTGTATATTGACTACTAGAACGTAGTGTATATTGACTACTAAAAGGTAGTGCGTATTGACTATTAGAATGTAGTGTATATTGATTACTAGAAAGTAGTGCATATTGAATTTTATACTACTAGACAAATTGTCTTCGATTCTTAAGTGTTTGATCACGTACATCAGATATATATGAAATGGCATGAGAGACCAATAGTTTCGTTCGTTGAGTGGTATAAAATAAGGTGTGGAAGGTTTTTTTGTGTTTTCAACTGAAAACAAATCCACATTATTTACAAAGCAGGCGTTGCGGCGTCATTCATCAATTTCTGGTCATGTTAATTATGCAGCTGTGAAAGAAGCATGTTTACCTTGGAAGCTCATTGAGTCAGATATTAAACAGACACCGTTGTAATATATGAAAAGAAAATAGAATGGTCAAGTTCAAATTATGTAATAAATTAGAAAATTACAAGGGACTGTTTGTGTCTCGTTTCTGTTTTCACTGTAACTTGATGAGAAAACGTTTTGTATGCATTAGTTTTGTCAAATCTGCTCGAGAAACCGCCCATTTATACCAGTTGTATGTCTCGATGACACTGGATGATCTATGGAAAAATCGAAACGTACTGTGTGAAATTCAAGACTACATAATAATCGACTAACTATAAAACTTTTATTTGAAGGGATTTTAGAGGATTTTATACTTTTTTCTTAAACGCAGCATGCAGACACAAATTTAAAATTTTGATTACAAAAGTTCCTAAATTATTCTTTATATTCCTGACCATGAAAAACATTGCTCAAATGTAGTGAAAATAGGCTTGGAACTTTGGGGGTAGACGAATCTCTGGATCAAATACTAACACGAAAGATTCGAAAGAATACAACAATGAATACAAAACATATGAATAGATTCTTCATGATTCTATTTTATAATCAACATATCTACATGTTAATGAATAAATGTAAAATGGAAACCAAAAGAGATGAAGATATACGATTAAATTTTACAAGATAAATTGACACACATATACTAGTCAGAGAAATCCACGTATGTATGTATGTATGTATGTATGTATGTATGTATGTATGTATGTATGTATGTATGTATGTATGTATGTATGTATGTATGTATGTATGTATGTATGTATGTATGTATGTATGTATGTATGTATGTATGTATGTATGTATGTATGTATGTATGTATGTATGTATGTATGTATGTATGTATGTATGTATCACGCAGATCAGAATATGGGTTGCTTGCATTAATTTGTATTGCTATAATTAGAAATGAAACCGGACCAAAGCGTGGTATTACGTTATTATGCAATGTAAGATCAGAGTTAATGCTATCGGCAGTCCAATGCATGGTATACACGATAATACGATACGTTATTAAACTTCTGTGTGATGTGTCGAATATTTAAAACTCTTAGAAGCTTTGGTTAAAGGAATTGTATCAAAGTCAACTTAATTAAAGTAGAAAGGGCTAGAAATAGATGATTATTTTCATTTCATCTCTGAACGTCAAAAGGGAATTCGTTCTAGCCGACGTAACTTGACCGAGTCATATGCTATGGTACAAGAGAATGACATAAGACCCTTTCCCAAAATCGACCCGGTAAAAGGGCGGGAGCTGACCATAGATGATTGTTCAAAGGGACGTTAATTATGGCATGATTAGTTGTTTAGTTGTCTGGTCAATCCAAAAATTCTACGGAACATGTTTAGGAAACAGTCTATTCCGATTGGTTAAAATGGATTTATGGGCGTAACTCTGTAAGAAATTAAAGGTTTTACTTTAGGAAAATTCTTCAGTTCTTCAATCTTTCTTGAAACAAAGAGTGGTCGACTCCGGGAGCGTGTAAGACGTTATCTCGTGATTTGGCAGTAAAGCGGGAGTTTTGTCTCAGCGGGTGGACAAACTCTACATTTGAATTCGTAACAAGAACGTTTTCGTTATAGAGTAAGGGGCCAGATAGTTGTCTCAGTTAGGAGACGGACGATACGTGAGGTTCGTGGAAACGAATAAAGAAAACGGCAAAAGGTACGCAATCTTAGTTTTCCGATTTTAATGTTATTTCATTTGTTGATCTATTTGCAAATGTATTCTTGATATGATGTATGTATATATTATTTCATTTTGCAGGATTTTAGTGAAATGGTAGTCACGACATTTTATTCTTTGATTTTCTAATTATCAATTCATTTGGAGAATTGGCAAGATTAAATGTAATTAAAATTTCATTAGATTAGTTGACAAGATTGCATGTAATTGAATCTTTAATACATAGGAGTGATTAGGAATTTTCATGAATTAAGCTTAAGGAATGATGGGTAATGTTTCATAGTTTTTTGGATTACCTCTGTCTAGAATGAGTATGACCTAACATTACATGTATATCCATATACTAGTTTGTAATATTTAATTGATCACTTAAGAGTATATCTATATGCTAGTTTGTAATATTTAATTTGTCGAGTAAACTATTTTAGTTGTTGTTGTTGGGCTTAACGCCATTTTTAAGCACACGATAGGCTATTCATGGCGGCCAGTATTAATGGTGGAGGAAGAAACCGGAAAAATCACCGGAAAGAACCACCGACCCAAGAGAAGCTACTGGCAAGCTTTCTCACTTATCCACATTCGCCGAATCCTAGACTCGAACTCACGCAGACAGAGGTGAGATGGCAGTGATCCGTAACGGACAATGCTTTAGACCACTCGGCCAGAATAGTTAGATCTGAGGGTCTAAGCCATATGTATCTTAACACTGCTAGATTGGTAGAGTAAGAAGTCAAGGGGGGGGGTAAAAACGGGTTCAAACGGCTGAGTTGAATTTAATTGACCAACCCTAGCGTGATCCAAATTAAGGTCAGGACAAGCCTTGACCATCTATGTAAACGTAAGAGTTAGGGAGCAATGAGTTACTGAGGCAGAATTTATGCCTTTTGTTTTCTGAGCCGAAATAATGTAAAAATACAGATATACTTGGGAATGTGACCTATTGTCTATTGCGAGACATTTTTATTTATTGAAGGAAACAGTTTTCCTTGATTCACCTGAGAAATCCCTGAACCAATCACAGGACCAGAGCAAGTTCTAAGCCGAAATCTAAGTCCAGAGACGATTGTCAAATCAGAGTTCGACGGACAAGAGTCCAAGACCAAACAGCTAGACAAAGATCGGCGGAGCAGGGACGAACGGAAGTCTTGATGTCCGCATAAAGTAGGTGATGAAGTCTCTCATCGTTGCACTCAAAGGTCACATCTCATTGGCAATGAAGATAGTATATTAACGTTGAAAGTAATTTTACATTTAAAGAAATTTGTATTGTCTTTTTTATTTGAGTACATGTTAGTACCATTTTCCTTCCTTTTGTAACCAAGTCATTGATTTCTTTTCATTTTAAATTCTGTTGATAAACTGATTAAATTTTATAAGTTTTCATTGAAAGGGGGCTCGTCGTGTTATTTCTTCAATATACTTGTTCAGTGATCTGCATTCTTCTTTCTATCTATCCACACTGGGTAAATAACACCGTGGAGGTTATTCCCTAGCAACGAACCGTAGTGAAAGAGGTTGGTGTGTTTTGAACGCCGCCAATTTGTCACATTCTGCCATAGGCCACAACAAACCCATTTTTGTTTAAAAACATCCCAGGCCACCTACTCATGACCGTATATTAATTATAACTATTATTTTTAATCCTGTATAACTATTTTCAATCTAATTTTAGCTCAACTGGTCATACGCCAGAAGAGCTTATGAAACAGTCTGTTGTCCGTCTTCCGCTTGTCCGTCAGCACGTGTTTGTTATCGCTGCTCCTTCTAAACTACTTAGAGGATTGGCATGAAACGTTAAACACACACTTTCATTATGTTGTAGTTGTTGTTGGGCTTAACGCCATTTTTAAGCACACGATTCATGGCGGCCAGTATTAGTGGTGGAGGAAAAAACCGGGAAATCACCGAAAAGAACCACCGATCCACGAGAAGCTACTGGCAATCTTTCTCACATATCCACATTCGCCGAATCCTAGACTCGAACTCACGCAGACAGAGGTGAGATGGCAGTGATCCGTAAAGGACAGCGCTTTAGACCACTTGGCCACTCGGGGCCCCTACACTTTAATTAATAATGTTCTAAAGAAAATAATGCTGCTCGAACTTCCAATATGATCGTCACAATCGCCATTTGAAAATTGTATGGTATCCACTCTTTTTGAATGATGTTTATATAAACAGAACGCTTTTATGGTACCCATCTTCAAAATAGAGTTGTCGCTAAATGAGAAATAATATTTCCATGGAGTTGAGAATGTTGTCGATCTGTTGTCTAATTTGGCCACCACATTGGCTATTTTGAAAATATTATTACTGCAAATCCTCTAACTGAAAAATTTCCTGAACGAAAAGTAATATTTCCATGGGGCTTTCACCAGAAGATATCGTATTTTATCTAGTCATATGTGAAGATGGTGCCGATCTGATTTACAATACGACCGTGGCAGTGGCCAAGTTGAAAATGTTGTCATTGTTAATTCTCCTATATGAAAAGTAATATGGTCTTTCACAAGAAGTTAGCTTTCCACAACTGTAAGTTTTGGTACTTACGACAAATCTTTCCAACATATTTAAAATGTTTTTTTTTTTATAATTAAAAACGAATATTCAGAACTATGGGAATTGAGCATCAAATTCACAAAGACATAAATATAAATGTTTGATACAAAGAAAGATGAAAAATACAGATTTACAGTTAATGAGAATCTAATAGATATTTTTGATGAATTTAATTGTCCAGGTTTTCTTCTAAAACAAAGGAAGTTTTTTTTAAGTCAATTTAATACAACGCATCTTTTTCCGAAACAATCAGATAATTTAGTCTTTAACAGACCTGCAATTACATCTTTTATATCATACTATAAACACTATACTGTTACATGTTACGTTATGGGTGCGAAGAATGGGGATTGAAAGTATCACCTTTACTTAAATTTGCATATCGAATGTTTAAGAAACATTTTAAAACTGAGGAAATTACTCGTATTTCATACTTTACTCAGGACTATAATGGAAACCTATCTAGATAATTATCAAATCCAGAATTAGAAGATTTTAGATGTCTACCATCGACAGTGAATGGAATAGAATGTCCAGACTCCTCTATCAAATACGAATTTATTAATAATCTGAAAGGAATAAAACGCATGATAACAGAAACTTTAAAATACTGTTACATTCACGAATGGCAATTGTCGAAAACTATATCCTCTAAGTAAATAAATTAACAATGTTTAAAAAGAAAAATATGGAAGACCTAGCAATGTGTACTTGCCACTGTTGAAGTTTAGGACTTCCAATTACAGACTCTATGTTAAAATCGGTCGTTGGAAAAATACACTGCTTGAAGAAATAAGATGTAATTTTTTTTTTAAAAAAAATGATATCGCAGACAAATACGGCTATAAATTTATTTGTCCCGAAATTCACAAAAAAATAAATAAGATGCCAAAAGCGTTCTATTACAGCAAACTGCAAACTTTATTTGAAACCAGTAATTGCACAATTATCCAAAATCTTGCCAACTTTATTATTCCGATAATGAAGACAACATCATAAAATTTATGCTGTTTGTGGGATTGAAACTCTTTGATACTTTATATCGATCTACTTTATTTAATCTTTAATAACTTCTGTTCACTCTAGGATAATCGATATATTCTGTCCTAAACTGTTTTAATTATGTACCTAGTCGTTCTCATGCTTCCGGCGAATGTTCCCTATTCTTGGTCTGATTACTAACATTGATCATTGATGAAATCTGTATCTACATAGACTAATGACGTCACCTGATAAAACTGGAGTAGTTGTGGTATTTTTGTATACCCCCTATGTGTAGAATGAAATTTACTTTCAATAATAATAATAATAATAATAATAATAATAATAATAATAATAATAATAATAATAATAATAATAATAATAATAATAATAATAATAATAATGATGATGATGATGATAATAATAATAAAAATAATAATAATAATAATAATAATAATAATAATAATAATAATGATGATGATGATGATAATAATAATAATAATAATAATAATAATAATAATAATAATAATAATAATAATCATAATCATAATCATAATCATAATCATAATCATAATAATAACACTAATAATAATAATAATAATAATAATAATAATAATAATAATAAAAATAATAATAATAATAATAATAATAATAATAATGATAATAATAATAATAATAATAATAATAATAATAATAATAATAACACTAATAATAATAATAACAACAACAATAATAATAATAATAATCATAATCATAATCATAGTAATAATAATAATAATAATAATAATAATAATAATAATAATAATAATAATAATAATAATAATAATAATAATAATAATAATAATAATAATAATAATAATAATAATAATAATCATAATAATAATCATAATAATAATCATAATAATAATAATAATAATAATAATAATAATAATAATAATAATAATAATAATAATAATAATAATAATAATAATAATAATAATAACACTAATAATAATAATAACAACAACAACAATAATAATATAATAATCATAATTATAATCATAATAATAACAATAATAATAATAATAATAATAATAATAATAAAAATAATAATAATAATAATAATAATAATAATAATAATAATAATAATAATAATAATAATAATAATAAAAATTATAATGATAATATAATAATAATAATAATAATAATAATAATAATAATAATAATAATAATAATAATAATAATAATAATAATAATAATAATAATAATAAGTATTGTTATGTTCTGCTTTGTTCCAAAATGAAAATGGTATAATTTTTAAGTCCTCTTTGACCACCATAATTGTTATCTTCAAAATATTGTTGTCATAACTCTTCCTCCACAATGGATGATTGTATCAACATGGGTTGCTAACTAAACAAGTTCGTATGACGTATAATTGGTCCTCCTGAATGAAATGTAATCTTACCATAGGATTTTCACCAGAAGACTTCTAATGGCGTATAGTATGTCCGAAATTAAAACAGTGTCAATCACAGTGTCCGCTACAGCCTGTCAATTTGGTAATTGTTTTAAACAACTTGTCTCCATTTCATCTGAATGAATAGTCATATCAGCATGGGGTTTTGCACTGAAAGTCTGTTTGTAATTCCTAATTCGTCCTAAATGAAACAAAAAATTCCATCCGATTTCTAATATGTTATGACTACTTCTCACTGGTGATAGCGACATTGTTCTTTCACTAAATGATTAAATACTAAACAGAAATGGTAGAAGTATATTATCGAATATACACCAAAATGATTCTTATGACGTCTTCTTATTCCTAAATGAAAATGTATGTCCACCACAGCAACTAAACTTGTTATCACAGATGAATAATATAGATGTTTTCAACACTCAGCAGTTAAAAGGAAGAAATGGTGTAATCTTTTATTTCTGGAAATTCTTTTTAGCCAGTAGAGTGTCAGTCCCTTCTATGGACTCTTGTTTATATACATCCTACCATTCTACGAAGCAACTGCTATAGACAATTCATTCTCTCCATCTATAAGCACGTATAAGTCACACGTTTATCCACCAATCTGTTTTACACCTCATTCTTGGCTAAATAGACCAGATCTGGTAAAATTAATAATTCAATTTCCCCCTTATTTTTAAATTTTAAAACTGAATTTTGAATACTCAATTATATTATCTGATTGACAATTTTTAAATCCAGGAAACAACAATATAAATATAGAACAATTCAACGTATCTAACAAAATTTTCATCCTGTCAAGAGTTAGTATATAATGGAAACAATTATCTTTTTGATAATGGATCTGAACAAGATAATACAATACATCAGGGATTTGGTAAATCCAGACAAGATTATGTCTTAACTGTAAATATAATTACTAAGCTGAAATAGTTGATTACAGAAGAAATTTGCCTGAGGAAGAAATTATTTTCTTATTAGTGGATGCAATGCAGCAATATGAACTTTTCTGTCTACTGGATAGCAAAAACTATCAGAAGATAGGTTAATCTTGACTAAATCATGACAAGAGGCTTGCTTTTAATACAAAATTAATTACCTTAAATTCAGTCTATTACCAGTGTTAAGTACAATGTAAGAATAAAATCCGTTTGAAAAATAATTTCCGGTGAACAAAGTTATGATTAAGATGAAAATATTTTAACGTAAGACAAGTCTTTGCAGTTGTTGGTGATATGAATTGTTTTGCACATTATTACGATAAAGGGCATTGCAATTACCCACTTTTATGATAATGTGAGTCACAATTACCCTTTGTTATGACAATGTGAGTTACAGTTACCCATTGTTATGATAATGTGAGTCACATTTGACCAATGTTATGATAATGTGGGTTGCAATTGCGCTTTGTTAGTATGATGCGTGTTACAATTACCCATTGTTACACTAAAGCACGATTACAAGAATACGTCACTGTTTAAATGTAAAATATCATAAACTTAATAAATGATCTGTCATTATTATGTCTATAGTACTATGAATGATCTGTCATTATTATGTCTATAATAGTATGAATGTCTGTCATTATGTATATAGTACTATGAACGATCTGTCATTATTATGTATATAGTACTATGAACGATCTGTCATTATTATGTCTATAGTAGTATGAATGATCTATCATTATGGCTATGGTAATCTGAATAATATGTCATTATTATATCTATAGTAGTATGAATGCTCTGTCATTATTATGTCTATAGTAATCTGAATATGTCATTATTATGTCTATAGTAGTATGAATGATCTATTATTATAAAGTTTATAATAATATGAATGACCTGTCATTATTATGTCTATGGTAGTATGAATGATCTGTTATCATTATGTTCATAGAAATATGAATGATCTGTCATTATTATGTATATAGCAGTCTGAATGATCTGTCATTATTATGTATATAGTAGTATGAATGATCTGTCAGTATTATATATATAGTAGTCTGAATGATCTGTCATTATTATATCTATAGTAGTCTGAATGATCTGTCATTATTATGTCTATAGTAGTATGAGATGGCGCAGTTTACAGTGTAAGTAGATTAGCTGAATAATTAATAGATGAAAAATATAGATTACTATTTGATTTTGTTTTCTTGTTTCGTTACCAAACTTAAACATGTGCATATAATATCAAAGAACATGCTAATTAAGGTAAGAACAAAACGATATTATCGCCTATAAAGAAAATAATTTTTTCCAGATAACATAAAAGTCAGTTTATGACAATAATAGTTTACCAAGCAATAATCATGCCGCTTTCTTTCTTTTCTTTGCAATATTTAATCATTGCCACCACTCTTTTCACTGCCACCACCTCTTTGTGCTTCTGTTAAACGTTTAACAAAATCATCTTTGGACCAAGAGTTGAGGCTGTTATACCCCTGTCTATAAAACCGATTGTTGCATCTTTTTATTTTTATTTTTTTTTAAAAATAATTCTTTTAACCTTACGGTTACGTTTTATTTAATATTTGACTCATTGCTGTGTTTTGTATTATCTTCTATATCTGTAAATATTATTTAATATTTGACTCATTGCTGTGTTTTGTATTATCTTCTATATCTGTAAATATTATTTAATATTTGACTCATTGCTATAATTTGCATTATCTCCTATATCTGTCAATATTATTTTATTTTTTACTCATTGTTATTATTTGCATTATCTCCTATATCTATCAAGCGACCCACTGTTTGCACTCGGGTACAACCATATTTGCTAATATACTGTGTTATTGATATATGCATAATTGACTCCATCATCTGAACGGTTCTTTACAAGGCCATCATTTGCATCTTTAAACAAAATGGCTTCATTATCGTATATTTTATCCTTCTTTAGTATAAGATTGGTTATAATGTTTGAATTTTATTTCTAAAATCAATATTTGTTAGCTACATCAAAACATGTTTATCTTACATCATTTAAAACTTTTTCTTGCAGATCTGCTTCATCGTAAGTTGCTTGGTTGCAGATTTAGAACTGTTAACTTTAGAAGTTGTATTACAGTGGGTTTACGAGGATGTTTATTTCCTTCTTCTTTTAGTATAGAAAACACATTGGCTTCAACTGATGGCTTGGGGTTTGCACGAGAAGACTTCTTATGATGCTATGTTAGTCTTAAACGAAAATGGTACAGATAAGCGATCCAGTATGATTTCCACAGCGACCACTTTGAAAATCGTCTCGTCACTACTTCTCTTGAACAGAAAGTCATATTGACATGTTTTTGAACCAGACGATTTCCCACGTTGCCTGAATAGAAAGTCATATTGACATGTGTTTGAACCAGAAGATTTCCCACGTTGCCTGAATAGAAAGTCATATTGACATGTGTTTGAACCAGAAGATTTCCCACGTTGCCTGAATAGAAAGTCATATTGACATGTGTTTGAACCAGAAGATTTCCCACGTTGCCTGAATAAAAAGTCATATTGACATGTGTTTGAACCAGAAGATTTCCCACGTTGCCTGAATAGAAAGTCATATTGACATGTGTTTGAACCAGAAGATTTCCCACGTTGCCTGAATAGAAAGTCATATTGACATGTGTTTGAACCAGAATATTTCTCATGATACCTGAATAGAAAGTCATATTGACATGGTATTTGAACCAGAATATTTCTCATGATACTTGAATAGAAAGTCATATTGACATGGTATTTGAACCAGAATATTTCTCATGATACCTGAATAGAAAGTCATATTGACATGGTATTTGAACCAGAATATTTCTCATGATACTTGAATAGAAAGTCATATTGACATGTTTTTGAACCAGACGATTTCCCACGTTGCCTGAATAGAAAGTCATATTGACATGGTGTTTGAACCAGAAGATTTCCCACGTTGCCTGAATAGAAAGTCATATTGACATGGTATTTGAACCAGAATATTTCTCATGATACTTGAATAGAAAGTCATATTGACATGGTATTTGAACCAGAATATTTCTCATGATACTTGAATAGAAAGTCATATTGACATGGTATTTGAACCAGAATATTTCTCATGATACTTGAATAGAAAGTCATATTGACATGGTATTTGAACCAGAAGATTTCTTAAGATGCCTGAATAGAAAGTCATATTGACATGGTATTTGAACCAGAATATTTCTCATGATACTTGAATAGAAAGTCATATTGACATGGTATTTGAACCAGAAGATTTCTCACGATGCCTGAATAGACGTCATATTGACATGGTATTTTTGAACCAGATGATTTCTCGTGATGCCATTTAGAAAGTCATATTGACATGGTATGTGAACTAGAAGAGTTCTCATGATGCCTGGTCATTTCTAAATTAATATGATGCCGATCTGATGTCAAAGATGGCTACCCCGCTGGCTAACTTCACACTTTTAATATCTTTCTCCTGAACGAATGGCCATATCATTAAGAGGAATTTGCTAAAAGTAAAACTTCTTATAATTTGTTTACTGACTTTAAATTATAATAGTGCTATTCAATATGTGGACAATTTGAAACTCTTGTTCTTGCACCTCCTCTTAAATAGAAAATCATTTTGACTTGGAGTTTTATCTGGAGGATGTTTATGGTGTCTAGTTGGTCATTAATGAAAATTACCAATCCTCTATATGGCTACCATATCGGCCATCATGGAAATATTTGTTATCTCTGCTCGTCCCAAATGGATGGCATAACAGCATGATGTTTTTTACCAATGGACTTTTCATGATACTTAGTTGTACCTAAATTAAAATCGTTTCAGTCGCATATCCATTATGGCCGTCATGATACATATCTTAAAAAAAAATGTCGCTGCTCCTTCACCCAAGGAATGATCATTATGACATGGTGTTATGTATATTTAATTTAATCACTTGTGTGAGAATTTTAATTTTTGTGTTATTTTTTTATTTCATTACATGTTATTGTAATGATAACTTTATGCATTAGATTTGATATATTTTTCGGAAAATTCAGTTCAGTTCAGTAAATAATCAGTATTGCTACATTGTATTTTAGGTGACCCAGTTCTTGACCTTGATTCAGAACAGGAAAGCAACTTTTTATTTATTTATTTCCCAGAGTGAAAATCATTAGACATAATCATTCATGCCTTGCATGTCAGTTCTATGTAAACAGCTTTTTTAAAATATTTTATTCAGTCTTATAGATTCGTTCAGTAGCATAAAATGTTTCCATGGTTTACGTGTCAGCCGGCCTATGGCCTTACAAAGCCATTCGAATTAAGTGACCACGTGACCCCATCACGGGATCAAATATTTTGTTTCAAAATTACGTTTTAAATTGATTTAATTCAGTCGTAAATAATATATTCGGAGCTCAAAGGTGTTGTGACCAGTTCGAGTTGAATTTTTTATTTGAAAAAATAATTTAAATTCCCTGGAAATATCTAGTGCTCATCAAAACTCTGGGAATAAGTGGACAGAGATATTTACTAGAAATTATTCGGAATTCTAAAACCAAGACAACACAAAATAGGTTATAGGAGACGTTATCGCTTTCCATCTTTGAACTTATTTGGAATTATAACTTTGATTCATTTAGAACTTTTTCATTGACAGGACTTTTAATTTTTAATTTTAGGATTATTTTTGGATTGGACTCCTAAAACGAAAGTCCTTTTTCATATTTTTTAATTTTTCTTTTTTTTCTAGGGACATACATTACTAGTTAAATTTTACAAAGGTTGTTGGCTTCACTCTTTTCTTTGTTGCTTTTTACGAGCCTAGACATGGACATGGACATTCAGCTAAAGACTTCTAATGATGTCTTCTTCGTCCTAAATGAAAGGGTGCCCAGCTGACATCCAAACAGCAATTAATTTGAAAGTCTTGTAATGGCTGATGAACATCAGAGATGGTTTCAACACTCAGCAGTTAAAAGAAAGAAATGGATGGTCTTATCTTAAATACCTGGAAATTCTTTTAACGACTAGTTTATTTAAGGCTGGAATTACCAATTTCCGCATTCCAGTGTTAGCTTGATCACTTTTAAAACAGCAATTACATAAAATCAACATATGAGAATGAAGGGAACAGATGCAATGAAATAGACAAATCTATTATAAAATCAACAGTAATATCTAATAATAAATAAACAGGTAAATAAGAAAAAGCAGATAAAATAAATTTAAGTCCATAATTTGAAATCTCATTCATTATAAACTTAACAGTTTTTAAAATCGCCAATTTTATATTGTGTTCTTTTAATTGTGTTTGATAGCATTCTGTTATATTTTAAATTTGTTTTTACTAATTAACATAAATCATATGTTTAATAGTGTGATCTTTTATGGGTTTTTTTTCAGGATCGGTTAAAACAAAACTAAAAGAAAGAAAGAAAGAAAGAAAGAAAGAAAGAAAGAAAGAAAGAAAGAAAGAAAGAAAGAAAGAAAGAAAGAAAGAAAGAAAGAAAGAAAGAAAGAAAGAAAGGAAGGAAGATAAAACAACAAACGTTTGTCATTGTCATTCAGACAACAGTTTCTGCATGATTGTATTAGAGAACAGCTTTTACATAATGGTGTCCTCCATACTGCGCAATTTAGTTTCATATCACAATTATATCCGTTGTTTTCAGACTCTAATGTGTAATGATTCAAAATCTTTAGTCTTTTTTAAAAATAAAAATTGATGTATGTTATTACATTTTTTTGTAACATCATTGTTAAATGGAGAGTTACAGTGAATTGCAAGATCAGAGAAAGACACACTGCT
>JAEAOA010002340.1:0-152500 GCA_016746295.1 Potamilus streckersoni | reverse complement strand
GTTTAGACTATGACCAGTGCTCTTCTGAGTCAATAAAATATAGCAACGAAAAACATACTGGGGCAAAGGAATATCGCATATCTGTCAGAGACTTACCGATTTTCAAGACTGTCAGAAAACTAGATTCGAGAAAAAAAAAATGAAAATGAAGGTTTTGGTATGAAACCAAGAGTCTCAGAGCCAGCAAGCCAAGACGATGAAATTTTTTTTATTTCCGTTGGCTAAATGGGCTGTCACACAAAAGCTGCTTTTCAATTTTCCACGAGCAACTATTTTGATATAATGTTAGACTAGCGACAGAAGACACACCTTGTATGATATAAGTCATAGCTGGGGTCCTTCCAGCAGCGAGATGCAATTGACAGGACATAAATATGTTTTCTTTAGCTGGTAGTAAGAATGGTAATAATTATACTTAGTCCTGCATCTTGAATTTCCTCAAAATGTACTTTCTTAGTTCTTCAAATCCGACCAATGTGTCTTACAAAACTGGATACAAACCGAAACTGTACTGCAATTTCTAGTACCTTTCCAGCTGAAATCCGTTATCGTAACTGCACATGTCAACCCATTAATTCAGTCCATCATAATCAGAAAAAAAGGAATCAAGTTGAATCAACATCGAAGCAAAATCCATGCGCATTCGTTCACAATATGACTATAAATTTCAATTTTAAGTGGACCAAAACATCAGTTCGTTTTGATACAGATGTCAAGCGCGCGACTAAGTTTAAAGATCGCCTGGCGAAGCTATGTACACATTAATATTGTTGCTCTCTATTTGTAGTAGGGACATTTGATATGATTCAGCTGTTTTCCAGTTTTATGGTTTTTAACATAGCCATGTTGCAGAGAATCCATTTTTCAAGAAATCGTCTGCTTCTGCAAAAAACAATACAAGCAGAATTTTTACATCAAGCTCACCCAGGCCTTAGGGACATTAATAATTTGGATTTCACAGTCTATATCCAGGGTCCAGGTAGTGAGAAGGCAGGCAATTGAGTTTGTGCAAATTAATCCAATGATTATTTACAAGACTTATTAATTAGTTTTAGAATTTGAAAATGTTGATGATACTTGAGACAAGATAGTAGATTAAGTTTCTCTAAATAGCAATAATAATTTGTATATTATTTGAAAGAAATATATATTTTATACTTGAATTCTGACAACCTTTGCCATCCCGTCCCTATAAACTTCGTTTATTTAAGATATTTATTTAAGATTTATATTTTGAAGGAGAGGTTGAAAGTGAGTGTGAGTCTGATCTGACATATCATAATCATTTATATGTATTCAAATAATCTTCTGGACAACTTGTTAGTGAGATATTAAATATTTAGTTTAATGTAGGAAACACACATTCTGTGAACTAGAAACAATCAAGCTAGTTATAAAAATATGATATCAGTATTCTCCTGTGAAGTCCGCTAGGACTAGATATATACTGAGTTTGTTTTTTTTTTAAATTTGAATATGGAAGGTGGGAATTTGGAGACTGTGTAAATTAACCATGTAAATACGTATCTTAGACATTTGTCTTGTTTGCTCTACCAGCTAATTCCTCAAAGTAGCTGCCACCCACACACACATGACAACTACAATAGTAACACAACTACTACAGTTCCACCTACAACATATTGATGAATCTACAGTTGTGTATTTATTTTTGGAATACAGCATACATTCAATTACTTTCTTTCTTGTAATTTTTTTTAATAATTAGCCCTTGCATAGAATAAGAAAATGAATATATCATAAAATGGTTACTGAATTTGTATGGATTTGTACTCATTTTCTAGGATGGATAATGCACTCCATAGATCGTGCAGAATCCATCCGGAAACAACTCATTCCTATTTTCCCATACAAATGCAGTTACCTATAATAATTGCGTGTAATTCAGTATATTGAAATTCAAACTTTTTGTAGATGATAGTTATGTATTTTATTTATTTAATTATTTACTTAGTTTATACCATATTTAGTAGAGAAACTTTGTGAAATGCAATTACAAACAGGATTTTTGGGGATTCAGTAAATAGCATATACTCTTCAGCACCGTCTTCCCAACAGTTAAAAGAAAGAAAATATAACATCAAAGATCTCAATGCCATAACAAACAGCTCTACAGAAAATATGCATATACCTGGATGCAAAACATGACAATAAATAAGAAATAATTAACCTAGATGCAAAACATGACAATAAATAAGATATAATTAGTTACGATTCAAATAGTTGTGAGTTCAATCAAATCTCTTGATCATTCTAATATAATTTTGCATGCACAGTTAATAACATCTATACGTTATTTCCTGCAGTTACCATAGTTACAAATAATTATTATCAACCGCAGGGGTGTGTTTATATGATTAGATACCTAAGATTTTAATATCTGGGACAGTCTAGAGGAAAGTGTTTTGCATTCTAAATTTCACCGTAATAGCAATACTTATTATTAGTTACATGATTCAGGTGTAAATCGTATTTCAAATTACTACAATGTGGTCTTAGCAAATCTTGCAAGATCTGAGGCGTGGTTGTAACATTGAGTGGGTTTCTTTTATTGCGGTTCCAATAGGCTTTAAAATTAAAATGGTCGTTCTACACATTGGAGGTGATATATCCAAGTTTACATTTGTAGTTATCTAGTTGACATTATTCGAGTTTTCTCATATGTGTCCAGATTAAATGTTGATAATTAACAAACTCATTATTATTCCACTTAGGAATATACACTCAAACTAATGACCCTTATTAGCTCAATACATTACCATTTTATACAAATGTACACGCGGGACCCTTAAGGACCGCTCGGGTACACTATTTTATGCCACACTTTTCAGAAATCACACCATGGGTTGACGGTTTGATTTTTTAAACGTCTTTAGTGTGCTAAGTGAATTTAAGTTATATAGTTCTATCCTATTTAAAATCTCTTATAATAGATTATTTAAGTGGAATATTCGACTTGTCTCTCCTATATTATTGTAAATCCAAAACATATAAAACAAAAAGACACCACTGTTACCAAAATGGGGACACTACTGTTACCAAATTATTAGTAGGGACGTATATGACAGAAGAGGAAACAATAATCGTGAAATTTATTGCTGTGAATTTAATAAGAAACATATTTTGTAATCAGAGATTTATACATGTATGGCTTATTAAACTCATTAAATTATGTACATTCCGATTTTTTCATAAATTTTCTTTTTAGAGAAAACTTGTGTTGGATCCTTGTATCAGCTAATCACGAAAAGAACACGAGTTTAAATTTAAATACTTTTATATGAGAGAAAACCTAATACGTAAAAACAAAAGTCACTGGTTTGTAATTATTGTACATGAAATTAACGTCATTCGTACCGGATCCATATTTTCCAAGTTTCCATTAAAATCACATATGTGCGCATAAAATATAGGCCTGATATAGATTCTGAGGCACACCTATACGACATACCTTCAAACCGCGCTTTAAATGTACCCTCGCAGTCAATGCCATTAAAAAAAATTACCTATATAAACTTAATTTTTATATATAGAATTTTGAACATATGTCCGTGACGGATGTTTATCAATATACTGACTATCAAATAAAGGTTACTTTATAAAGATTTGTATTCAAAGATGGATGCTATATTTAGCACAAAGACGATATAGGCTTATTGTTATGGACATGCAATTTGGAATGAGTGCTGCATCTAAAACATTCGATTCAACAAACCTCTGTCTTTGTATTATATATTGGTAATTACATACTTCAGATTTGAAAACCCAGATTAACTGTTTTTCATTTTTATACACCTTCTCTATTCAAGAGCTACAGTTCTTTTGCTATATCTGATAACTATAAATAAGTTTTAGAACACTTGGTCAGTTAAACAGAGTGATGGTTAATAAGCGACAATATTGGCTGATATATGAGTGGGTGGTAAGTTGTAAATGACCAGGTGTTGGTAAGTACAAACGACCAGCTGGTTAGTGTGTGTAGTTTATCATTATATTTTTGTTCTTGCTCATAGTCATTTTTGTAACGAAAACAAACAGTTTACAGCGACAATGGGAAAACGCAGGTATATTATTTTATATTAACTTTCTCATAGTCGCCATAGAATAACGTGAAAGCTAGAGACTTTATACCATGTAATTATTATCACATATGACCCGGTTTTCAAGATGAAACAATTATGGTAATTTCAAGTGATGCCAGGTAACCAATTTCATCACACTATCTTCCATTAAAAATGATATAAAATATGAGATACACTTTAGAAGAGAACAAATAATTGCTTGAATATTTAGTATATATATATATATATATATATATATATATATATATATATATATATATATATATATATATATATATATATATATATATATATATATATATATATATATATATATACAGACAAGAGTGATATCGACGCACACCTCTCCTTAACAACCCTTTAAATGCTTTTTAAGGATGCTCACAAGCTCTCGCACAAATCAGACAAGTTTTAAGTTCAGAGTTTGAAATATGAAATAGGAGATTGAAGCATAAATTTGTATCACACACACACATGCACATACATACATACATACATACATACATACATACATACATACATACATACATACATACATACATACATACATACATACATACATACATACCTACCTACCTACCTACCTACCTACCTACCTACCTACCTACCTACCTACCTACATACCTACCTACCTACCTACCTACCTACCTACCTACATACATACATACATACATACATACATACATACATACATACATACATACATACATACATACATACATACATACATACATACATACATACATACATACATACATACATACATGCATACACAAACACACACACACACATACACACATACATACATGCCTTACATATTTTATTGTTAGGTATGTATCCGAGTGCGATGATTAGGAATAGTGTCTGTAAACGTTTGTTACTGTGTGATGATATGAAAGCAGATTTTTTATGGGGGCTAATACATGTCACGAAAGGAACAAGCGAAAAATTTGTAACTCACTTGTACGAAGAAAAGTTACTATATAAAGATCCACAATGCTCTCTCTCTCTCTCTCTCTCTCTCTCTCTCTCTCTCTCTCTCTCTCTCTCTCTCTCTCTCTCTCTCTCTCTCTCTCTCTCTCTCTCTCTCTCTCTCTCTCTCTCTCTCTCTCTCTCTCTCTCTCTCTCTCTCTCTCTCTCTCTCTCTCTCTCTCTCTCTCTCTCTCTCTCTCTCTCTCTCTCAAACTGATGCGTGGAAGACAAATTTCTTCATTCGTAACCATAAGCATTGAGTTGTAGTCTTAAAAGTAGTAATACATTAAATAGAGAAACTGGTGATAAAATCTATATATCCGATAGCTGAAGGGCACCGTTACGATCTCGTAGTCTCTTGATCTTTCGATTCTGCAATAATTAGAACTTCACATTTATGAAAGTGAAAAACGCCTTTCGAAACATAAAGATATCTCTCTCTAACACGACATGCACTGTTTTATCCAATAGATTGATATTATTAAGTAAAACATGAATTACCAAAGTCGCCATAAGATAAATTTTTATCGATGGATGAAAGGCAATCCCAGGAAGAAAGCCGACGACAAAAAATACAGTATGAAACGAGGCCTAGAATAAGTGATTTCTGCATTAGTCGTTAAGCTTGTACATGGGCAATAATGTAAAAAACATAAATACGTACAGTGTCGTGTCTTACAATCGCCACTTTCTGATATTGATTTCAATGAGTCTTAAATTGTTGGCTCCGTCGCTACATCCAGACGATAAGATAACGTTAGGGAATATTAAATGCATATACTAGGATTAGAGCAATCTTTAAAATTAATCGGTGAAGGACATGTTACATCAGGGATTGTACGATATATTATCTCTACATTTGTTAAAGGTTTTGTTAAAATATTCCTTACCCCACCAGTGTCTCTTACGATTGAGTTAAACCTTGCTACTTCAGTAACAATGCTAGACTCCCCTTCATTCCATCGTATGTTAGTATCCTCCCCACAGCTTCCAGTTGATGTGGAATCAGTACACAATTAATAAAATCCGGTTCAGTACCCACGAATGTAGTCCCAGTCTAGTTTTAGATCACTTTTTCCGGTCTAAATTTGGTGGTGATACTAGAGTTAGATTTTGGCATTCTTGGTAAGGATTTAAAGACAATTGATTATTCTTTAAAATGTGATCTTATGGTGTGGTTGTCTGTGTGTATTTCGGCAACAGTGCACATTGAGTAATAAGGTCATGGTGATGATCCGGAAGTGAAATCTGTGTTCCGTTGCCTGATGTTTTGTTTACAATTCAGCCTCTCAAAAAAATGCAGGTCAACCCTTGACAAGAACTAAACCGTAAAGTCATCTTTGAAGGTATTTTAGATTAACATATGATTTGTATTGATTGTCACACAGTGGAAAGTTCAGTACTGAGGAACAAATGTAGAGACCATATAGTAAAATTAATTGTGTACTATGGCCTGTCAGTAAAAACTTGAAACTGATATAAATTTTTTATTATTAATGACATATACATGAAATTTTAATATGTTATGTATATTGACTTTAAAAATAAAAAAAAAAATGAAATTAGAAGTAAAAAATAATTTTAGTTTTAAAAATTTAAATGAAATTTAAAAAAGAATTAAAAAATAAAAAATTTCCACCAAGTATACACATATATAATATTTTTTGGGAATGATATTAAATGATATCAGCATATATATACTCCTACACCATATACAAGCTCAATTGATGGATATTTGTCAAATTTGATCAGAGAAAATATCTTTATTAGTCAAAATGAGACCCTCATTTAAAATACATGAAGACAAAATTCTACTTTGCTTAGTACCTTTAGGTCATTGAAACTATTTATATGGGGTTCAAACAGTTAATTTATGTGTTTATGATGGGGTGACTTCCTGAGTAACACATATCTGCTTGTATAGCTATCAGTAATTGTTTATAACCATAGTTATAGGGTATTTAGTGAGAGGAAAGAGATGAAGACTTTATACTAGAACCTGTTCAAGTTCTCTACAAAATCATATTAAGCTGTCAGAGAATGAAATACAGGTCAGAGGGGTAAAATATACTTTACCCAGGTATATTTACCATTGCATGTAAGAAAACAGCAAAATGATGTAAGTTGAACACAGAATGCATTCCATTTTATTGTTTAGTTTCTTTAAGATGTTGATTGATGTAGTGTGACATTGTAGCCCAGATGATATTATGGGAATTCTCATGATCCATTTTGCTTTATGCATTATTAGTGACTAATAATATTTGTTATCTGACACTTTAAAGATTACATAAGTAATATTCAAACAGATTATTTGAATTTAACTTTCTACAACTGATCCTAACATAGTTACATAGCTGACATGAACAAATATGCATATATTTTGTAATGTTTGGAATCAAAAGTTGACATTGTTAGGCTGACATGGTTACCTATAGTGAATCTGTAAGGCTCAGTTTTGACTGTGTGCACTTAAAATATCCCAAGATGTTATTTTCATCATGAATATGCCTCTGTATGGTAACACATTTCAATTTAGTACTTTGACAGAGGGCGGTATTGCAGCATCAGCTGATATTTGATTCCATTGAATCATTGAATCATTGAACTTAATAACTTGGTAGCCAAGACTCTTAAAAATAGACTAAAAATGTTCAAACAGATTATTTGAATCATGTTTGCATATGTGATTTTAGCAAGTACATTGCATATGTCCCACACATGCAAATATCCATCCTTGTTTACAAGTTTTCGGGATGAAAATTTCACATTTAGTTGATGATATAGGATCTATTGATACCTATAGTTGATCTGTGTGGCTACATTTTGCTATATTCACTCACAATATCTAAAATTGTTTTTCCTTCATGAATAAGATTGCATATAGTAATAAATTTTAATTTGGTACATTGTCATTTGACTTTCCACTATACTGGTATGTATCAATGTTTGCACCAATGATCAAACCTCACCGTTCCAACATTGCCTTAAACTTTATGATACATACTCTACCTGATTAGTTATTTAACCTGTAAATGGCTAAATATGCTTGTAGAAACTTCATCTATTTTTAGGATGCATTTGTCACTATAATACATGCCCATTGCTTCACATCTTTGAGTGTCACTCTATCAAGTTTACCTTTTTTAACCATATTTGCAACCTGAATATTATTTTGAAATCACCATATCTAACACATTTTAACTTCATTTGCCTACATCTTCCTTTTTTTAGAATTAAGTGAAACATGTTATATATTTTCAGGTCTAGTCTGGTATCTGGAACAAAGTATTAGAGTTGGATCAATTTGGAAGCTCTCCAGTAGTCCAATGGTGATAGCAAGGTCTCATAAGGACATGTGCAGTCTGCTGCTATAAGTGACCAAGATGAGTTCATATCAGTACACTGATATACAGCATCTCAAAGACATGGCTTAGATCTTCATGAGAGAGATTTGCATCTTTTTTCAGTAAGGTGAAACTGTATTTTCATATTGCATTGTTGACTTTTGTAGTTATCGGCATTAAAATGGAATGCATATTTGCTATAAAACATGGTAGTGGTCCCATCAAAACTTTAAATTTGAGTGGGATATTAGTTATACAAAGAACTGTCCAAGTACCTGAAACAATAAATGTGGAACATAGTACCTGTCATTGTTTCTTTAGTATGTACACCTATATGCATCTGGATAGGCATATTGCAATTTGCTGTCAAAATCACTGTGAGCTATCATGCTTCAGTACCCCTGGGATTAATATTATCAGTTGTACAGACCTAAACTACCATTTGTTTTAAAGACCATTCATTAATCAACATTGCTGCCTTAAATTTGTCAAACTGAATGTCATAACTTGTATGAAAATTTATTTTTTGTAAAATAAAAAGTTTTTATAATTTATATATTTTTTTAAATTTTCATTAAAATTTAATATATCAATATTTTTTAATTTCAAGACTATTTTTAGACAGGCCTTATCAAGTATTACAATTAGGTTTTTACTGCATTGAAAAATTCCTATAATTAAGGAAGATATAGCAAATTTAGTTTTGGTTTCTTAAGAACAATTGGACCTCAAATTGCACCCTATAGAACACCAGCACTACACACTTTCTGACAGCTGTCACATGTCTTGCTTGCAAGGAAATTTCAAAAGACTTTATGTATGAAGTTGAAACAGTAGTGGCATGCAAAATAAAATGCAAATATAAAAGTTTGACAAAAACATTGACCCTTTCAGGAATCAGTACACAATTAATAAAATCCGGTTCAGTACCCACGAATGTAGTCCCAGTCTAGTTTTAGATCACTTTTTCCGGTCTAAATTTGGTGGTGATACTAGAGTTAGATTTTGGCATTCTTGGTAAGGATTTAAAGGCAATTGATTATTCTTTAAAATGTGATCTTATGGTGTGGTTGTCTGTGTGTATTTCGGCAACAGTGCACATTGAGTAATAAGGTCATGGTGATGATCCGGAAATGAAATCTGTGTTCCGTTGCCTGATGTTTTGTTTACAATTCAGCCTCTCAAAAAATTGCAGGTCAACCCTTGACAAGAACTAAACCGTAAAGTCATCTTTGAAGGTATTTTAGATTAACATATGATTTGTATTGATTGTCACACAGTGGAAAGTTCAGTACTGAGGAACAAATGTAGAGACCATATAGTAAAATTAATTGTGTACTATGGCCATGTGACATTCTCGTACCGCTCAATATCTGGACACAGTACCAGTCTAGTTGATGTGACATTCTCGTACCGCTCATTATCTGGACACAGTACCAGTCTAATTCAGATAATTTGCTCGTAATGCATGAAACAGATTTAGACTGTGAGTAGCATTAAGTGTTTGTCCTAGAGTATTTTAGATACAGTGCACAGTAAGTAATGACACGTTGTTGCTGGTTCAGAAGTGAGATTTGTTTACCAACTGCACCTTGTTTTGTTAACAGTCCTTAGGTGGCACTCACCAGTTATTAGGTAATTTTGAGAGAGTGTTGTATGTAAGGTGAAGTTGTTTGCATTTTAAACATGCACAGTGAAGAGAATGTTGGCATACCTATATACTACTTACATGTAATGTGGCTGACATTTCTTTGGATATTGTACTGTTTGAAATTTTAAATGATCTTAGGACACTGCTAACTAAAATGAATGCTCCCTTGTGCTCCAAAAATCAACCTGAATTTGTCTAAAGTACACTAATCTTGGCAGCTATTAAAATATGGAAACTGATTTTTGCCAAACTAGACAATACCAGCTTCTAAAACTGCAATGAATGAATTACCAAATGCATAAAATGTAAAAAAGTTTTCGGCTCTTTGTTTTTACAATTTACCTCCGAAGTTCGAGAAGTGAAAATGAGCATGTAGAGCTAGCACTTATTTGAATGGTGCACATCTGGAGTAAAGCTAAGCTGTATACTCTCTAACCATTATTACAACCATCAATAATGCATCACAATAATGGGAATTAAAGGTTCTTTGAACAATACCTATAATATACAAAGTCTCTTTCAAATAGCTAGTATAACTAGTGCGGAAACCCGAGAATATTCTTTTTCTTTAAAATTCTAACCCTATGCTAAATACGAAACTGTAGAGCACCACCTTAAACTCAACATGCCGGATAACTTATAACAAGAACTTCTCCGTGAGTTCCTCTTCGAAGATACTTTAGGATTAGACATACTGGAAAGTTCAGTACTGATAAACAAATGTAGGAAATGTTACTGTGATCTGTGTCCAAATGTAGGAAGTCTCGATCAATAAGAACTCTCGTGAAATCTCCGCCATATTAGAGTCTGGTGGGGAAAAGGAACAGTTTTCAATATAACGCTACAGAGAGACGTTCCCAGAATCTGGAAAAGCGATTTGATTGGCCAATGAGCTGAAGCTGATAAAAACGACACTGTAATCATCGGGTAACAATTTCATGTAAACATGGACAGTTTCACTTTCTAGTTAGCAAAAGCCTCCTGCATCTGCGTTTGTTTCTTAAAGTTATATATCATGTTTTTCTTTCAACATAATTTTAACTTCAATGGTTGTAGATGCATTTTTAGATAGCAGGATATGTTTTTGGAGTTTTGACTTTCACTAAGAAATGCCCTCTGTCGGTAGCAACAACTCAAACAAATAATATTACCAGAACCTCCTATGTCCGAGTGGATTAAAAAGTATGACGATGTTGTTGTTGTTGTTGTTGTTGTTGTTGTTGTTGTTGTTTGGCTTAACGCCATTTTCAGCACACGATAGGCTATTCATGGCAGCCAGTATTAATGGTGGAGGAAGAAACCGGGAAATTACCGGAAAGAACCACCGACCCACGAGAAGCTACTGGCAAGCTTTCTCACATATCCACATTCGTCGAATCCTAGACTCGAACCCACGCAGACAGAGGTGAGATGGCAGTCATCCGTAACGGACAGCGCTTTAAACCACTAGGCCACTCGGGCACTCCGAACCAAAAAAAGTATGACGAGACTCAATGACTCTCAATCAGGTGATATTGGGTTGGAACCGAAACGGAATATATGCTTTTTGTATTTTAATTCTAGGCTTGTAAAGAAAAATAGAAGAAATAAAATCGAACTCTATGATAATCCTCCTCGTTATAATCATCATCGCCATCGTCGTCAATCATCATCATCATCATAATCATAATCATCATCAATGACAACAAAAACAACAGCAACAACTACCCATTGTTCTTATTTACATGACCGTAAATAAAAATCGTAGATAATAAACTATAATCGAAGATACTGAAACGAGAGTATATATGGTAGAATCTCGAGCATACAATGTCAATATTGCAAGAAGACAGGTTTGTGTCTTGTTGTAAACTTGAATTATCCCGAAATCGTGTTTCAAAGAGATCTCTATTTTGCGCATCGCGCGACGACAAAACTTTACCGATCGGTTTAACAGCTCGCGGGAGAGATATACTACAAAGTAAATACACTTCTCGCTTTGACCTTTGACACGGACCCTCCATATTCGAAGGCGAAAAAGAGAATATATCTTGCACACTGAAAACAAGGAATCTGAACTAGCTTATTGACGAAGCACAGCAGTTCTAAATAAACACGTGAGGGTTCAGTCAATGAAAAAGATAATAAAATGCAATGTCTTCATCGAGCAACCGATAAAGAGAGGCACATCTATTTGCGCCGGAGTTATTCACCAATCTCGAGTTCTAGCTCCATTTTACGCTTGGTACCGTAAAATCAATTTCAAATTCTCTGTGACCCAAACTTTACGTAGTTTGCCAGAATGACCTATTATCTAGAAATAATACTTTTCCAGGGGTTGGGGCGGAATCGATTAATTATTGAAAATTCAGAATGAAATAAATTTCAGATCGAACTCCGGCTGAAAAGGAAATTGTGTACTAAAATATTAATAGTCAATCTTTTTGTAGCATTCGCTGTCAATACCAGCGTATGGTTTATGGAGAAAAATCTACTCAGTCAATTTATCTATATGTCTGCCTATATCTCAAAATGCATACATACATACAAAAATACATACATACATACATACATACATACATACATACATACATACATACATACATACATACATACATACATACATACATACATACATACATACATACATACATACATACATACATACATACATACATACATACATTGGTGGACACATTCAAGTGTTAAGTAAGATAGATGTCCTAAGACAGATCTCCAAAGACGACTTTAACATTCCAGAAAAAAACTATACGATCGAACACAACGAGTACACACTGCGAAAAACAGATGGATAGATGAAAAGACAGATATAAAACAAGATGGAAAAGCAAAAATCAATTGATCAACAATAGATTTAAAGGAAGATTAGCAACAGACAGATAGACAGAAAAATTGGAAAAATGAATAGACTCCATGATGAACATAACATAAAGGTCATATATATATATATATATATATATATATATATATATATATATATATATATATATATATATATATATATATATATATATATGTATAAGACACACAAAGTTGCCTCTACAGCACTTTGCCAGACTATTATGTCGTATGTAGGCCAAAATGATGTCGTATTTAGGCCTCAGCGATATCGTTATATTATATTATATTATATTATATTATATTATATTATATTATATTATATTATATTATATTATATTATATTATATTATATTATCAAAAATATAGTGAACACCTTGGTTTGATCTTCATTTGTAGAAAAGGTCGACAGATCGCGATCTATACGATTTACATGAAGGTAACTTAACGAAATAACGAAATTCACTGCGCCAGCAGATCGGGCCTATAATGTTTTCAGATACATTAATACATAAGTTTGACTGCTGGTGGTGTCTTAAAATATTACGTAAAGCAGAAAAAGATAACTGAAACGATATGAATGGAGTTGCTTCTGAAACAGGTAGAGGAAATAATACTCGAATCGTAAGTTTGGATGATTCGAAACTTTTGTAAGCATTTGCTACATACGGGTTGACTATCATATTAGCAATCATATGTATCGGAATAGACACGTTTGACACATCTGACCTCAAACCCATGCGAGAGAGCTTAAGACCTGTGCTGTCCTAAACTAACAAAACTGACCCTTCATCTGGCACAAAACAAATATTTGCGAAGCAATTAGTTTTTAATAGTTTGAATCGTGTTCGTTATGGAAATAGGGCTGGTACGATTGATTTTATTTCATAACAGAATATGGTCCTCTTTTTTCGGAAGCATTAAAGCTTTAGAGACCGTCAGCGTTGCCAACGATCATATACCATAGTCTTTTATTAATTTATATTACAGGAAATAACTACATGGTGTTACTTCATTATTCTCCCACTTAGATGCAGAGCCTTTATTCTATTTACACACCTGCACAGAGAGAGAGAGAGAGAGAGAGAGAGAGAGAGAGAGAGAGAGAGAGAGAGAGAGAGAGAGAGAGAGAGAGAGAGAGAGAGAGAGAGAGAGAGAGAGACAGACAGACAGACAGACAGACAGACAGACAGACAGACAGACAGACAGACTATCTATGGTTCTTGAGTAGATACAAGAAAATATCTCATGAGTGAAATGAAAATATTATATAGTCACAAGTGTCGATGCGATTAAAACGATCGAAGTACTTTATTGAGTCACAATCGCTACTTAAATAGTCTTATTGCTATATGTAATCAGGGGGTTTACTATTTGTTCGTTGATTGTAACAGGTAACAATTATGGGTGACAAGGAATATCGAAAAGCAACAGGCCTTGTAAGTTCAGCTTTTCATAATTTGTGTGATTTGTGTGGAAAAGTAATTATGAAAGTTAATACTCGAAACCTGCTTTTTGTTTCTTGGGGAGAATTATGGACGGCGCCTTTTAATTGAACACTTGTATACTAGATGGTCACCAGTTTTTGTATAAGGTAGGAAGAACGTAGATAAAGGCAGATATATATATATATATATATATATATATATATATATATATATATATATATATATATATATATATATATATATATATATATATATATATATATATATATATATTGTAGCCTATCATCTTGAAGGCCAACATATTTACATTGTATTTTGCATTAATATTTGTAAAACTGCTTACATGCAATCATCCATGTATCATTCCAGAATGAAGCAGAAAGTTACCGCTTGGAATAGCATACATGAGACAGGTTGAAGAGTGCTTTAATTTGTATTGTTTCATCTTTAATTAAATATCAGAACCTTGCAAATGATCTGGTGGTGTGTTGTTACGGATAATCACTGACCAAAAGCGGCTACTTACAGACAGTTAAGTTTCAAAATTAAAAAACGTTTTACAGTTTGTCGGTACCTGAATACCGACTGCTTCATAATTTTTTTCCGGTACAGAGGCAAGTTTTGTCGGTAACAGCAAGCATTTACAGGTGTAACGGAATTTCTGCTTTCAGGAAACTACATGCAGCTGACAGTAAAATGAAAACGATGGCTTTAATAAAGAAAGTACTTGAAAATCATATACAAAAAATATTGTCAGCAAGGGTTTTAAGATTTTAAGAACAAAACCAAGATGTAATTATAAGGTCCAGATTTTAAATGCTATGTTCACTTGGTAGTTTGTTAAAATTTTAGAAAGACAGACGCCGTCCAGAAATGACACTGTTCTTGGAATTTTAGGCAACAAATTGTTTTATTTTTCTAGTCATACGTCTGATGCTGACCTTCTGCAATTTATCAAGACTAGGTATTTATATGTACCGACGACGTTACATCTTTGCCCTGTCCAGGTCTGTTTTTCTGTTCTAGACCTACCTGTATAATGTAAACAAACACACACACACAGACACACACACACACACACTTATGATCAAAGTCAATAAGCTTTGAAAAACTCTTGCTTGGAAGAAATAGGTAGCACTCTGTTCCATCAATGGTTAATTTCACTCAGGTTCAAAGCCCGATATTTTAATCATTTTTCCAAGTCTATTCAGTCCAATAACTTGGAATGAAAATCTCAGTCCCCGCAAGGATCTGCGAGAGACAGTGTCCTCCTCCATCATATAAATGCAAGGTTAATCGAATTGTAAGAATGTAAGATCAATTATTTTACACTCTGAGCAATAAATAAATAAATCTTGAAGCCTTTAGATACAATGGCCGTTGTAACGAATCAAGTTCGTGTAGGTAACGAAGCTGACGTTTAAGGTTTGTTCCCCGTATTTTGTACCCTTTACTTACAAAAAGAAAATGAATGAATAGAGAAAACAAATAGAACTTTTATGACATCGTGCTACTTGTGTTTTATATTTTAAGGTGGCGCTCTACAGTTTCGTATATAGCATAGGGTTAGAATTTTAAAGAAAAAGAGTTTCCCCAAGATTCCTCACTAGTTATACTAGCTATTTAAAAGAAACTTTGTAAATCTTAGGTATTGTTCAAAGGACCTTTAATTCCCTTTCTTTTGATGTATGAGTGATGGGTGTAATATGGGTTAGAGAGTATACAGCTTGGCCTTTTTCCAGATGTGCACATTTCAAAAAAGTGCTAGCTTTACCTGCTCCTTTTCACTTCTCGAACTTCAGAGGTAAATTGTAAAAAATAGAGCCGATAACTTTTTTACATTTTATGTATTTGGTAATTCATTCATTGCACTTTTAGAAGCTGATATTGGCTAGTTCATGCACTCTAGGCGAATAAAAATTGGCTTTAGGAACCAACCATTTAAAAATGGGGTGGTGTTGGAGATGGCTGGGTTTTTCTTTTGATCCGGGATATCGTTTTAGTTCTTTAACTTAAAATAAATTATTTTTTCTTCTAACATAATGGATACTTTATGAGTGGGATGGGGTGTGCTACAAACCAAGTCAATCAAAATTTTTTTGGTCAGGCTATTTCAGTAAAGGATTTTATTTCTCAAAAACAAATTCAAGTCCATGATCTCTACCTAATATATGAATAGTCTGTCCACGATATCAATATTCCAAAGTCATTTTATTTAAATGTTTACCGACATAGCAAATGAGCTAGATATTGATTGACACTGGACGTTAGTTTCAAAAGAAGTTTGAAAGAAGTAAAATTGACATGTGAATCAAGAACGCATATACATACATACATACATACATACATACATACATACATACATACATACATACATACATACATACATACATACATACATACATACATACATACATACATACATACATACATACATACATACATACATACATACATACATACATACATACATATTGTCTCAAAAGCTGGAAAATAGCGCTGGGTTAAAAAAAACTAAGTTCTGTTACGGTATATATATATATATATATATATATATATATATATATATATATATATATATATATATATATATATATATATATATATATATATATATATATATATATATATATATATATATATATATATATGGAGACAATGCTTTCAATTCATATGGTTTAATCGCATTTTACAAGGTTTAGACAGTGAGTTACAGATATACAGCAAAAAGAGCGGGAAAATGCTGTCGCTGGATACTGCAAGAAAATGCTAAAATGTATAATATTCATTGTTTTACATGTGTCAAGTGTGTGTGTGTATGTGTGTGTATGTGTGTGTGTATGTGTGTGTATGTGTATGTGTGTGTGTACTTGTGTGTGTGTGTACTTGTGTGTGTGTGTACTTGTGCATTCCTTTGTTGTCTTCTGAAGAATACCTTATTAAAGGTTGAAACACATCAAAACATCATTCTCCTTGCGCCGTTTTCCATCTTCTGTTTCACCAGCGTCATACCAACCACAGCCATTTCGCTTACATATAATCACGTATAAACATCTGTGTGCGTGAATCTGCGTTATTATGTAAAATCGTCTTCTCACTTCCTTGTTACAATCGGCTATAAATCAAGGTCGATGGTTATCCATTTTCTCGTTAATTGGTATCGAGGCATAGGATGATACATCTTTTATGTATAAGTGCAACATTAAATCAGTAATAGCAAGTCAATTGTTCTCAAGTATTTTGCATGTTATAAGCAAACCTAATATGGAAACACATGGATAGATTACGACTCATTATTGTACATTGGATCTTTTCCATGTCTGAAGTGTATTATATAATACCAATATATCAGTGACTTTGTAGAGTAATTTAAAGTCTATTGAAAAATATATTAATCTTTCTTCTTGTGCTCATCTTTAAGAGAGACTTTAAAAATAATATATACAAAAATAAACCTATCCTGCAAGATTCTACCCTTCATGGCCTAAAAATGGAATTTAATTAAAATGGGTCTAGAGATAAATATGTTCCAATGGTTTAGTACTAATCTTCTATTTTCTTCCCAAAGATCAATATCTCAGGAGAGAGTGATGTGTATCAGCTAAATTATTGCTCGTAACCATTTGGATTCGAAAGCAGTAAGTATGCAATATTGGCCATAATCTGACGGCAAAGATATATAATTGTCCAATCATCGTCAATTATTTCCATCAACGGAAAACAGAGATATGACATATTGACCAAATTTCTTTTGAGTTAGGATATAAATTTGAAAAATAAAAAGGAAAAGAAAAAGAAATAGAAAATGGACAAAATAAAGTGGCAAAGTTGGGACTGGATAATGTGGACACCTGACAATTGTCACTGGAGAGTGGAAAAGCTCGATTAATATATAAACTCTATATCCAGGCTTTTTGTCTCGGCTATGACATTGCAATTAATCTTTGACTTAATCATGCTGTTAAAAGCATTTCACTATTACTCCAGTTTCTAAAATATTTTTGTGTCTTATTTTGAAATGGCTGTAATTTTTATTATACAAGTCATTTTGATCAAAATTTTCATATAATCTAGCTACACTCCATCCTCCCCTCCACCACTAATTTGGGAAACTGCGGTAACTTGGTCGCGCGTCGTCTCGTGATAAAAAAAAAATATGCAAAGACCCAGTCTGGATTGGCAGCCGTTATGTCTTAAAAGAAAAAGGATTTAACTCCCATTTTACTCAGCATAAACAGGCTAATAAAGTATTGAAAATGCCGTGTAAATCAATCACCCTCATCTAGACC
This sequence comes from Potamilus streckersoni, assembly GCA_016746295.1. Taxonomy (NCBI): domain Eukaryota; kingdom Metazoa; phylum Mollusca; class Bivalvia; order Unionida; family Unionidae; genus Potamilus; species Potamilus streckersoni. The sequence goes on along the minus strand of JAEAOA010002340.1, from coordinate 133,855 downwards.
AGTTCCATGTATATCTGCATAAAAACATGGAATGAAAATTTTGATGATAGAATTTTTATTTGCAATGTTTATACATAATTTTATACTATAGTTTACATATAAAATTAGATAGATCCAACAAGGCACAACGAGAAGCGTACCTGAGGTATTTATCACCCTGGATTGATCCTTTCTTTGGCACCCCCACCCCAAAGTAATTTTAAAATGTAAATACACAAAGAAATATATTATGTTGGCAAGTAGATTTTTAAACAGTACAATACCGTCACAAGCAACCTGGCAATAATTTTTTCTTACTTTGGCGAAATTTTCATTTGGTTTGAAAACTCGTGCTGGTTTTTCAACTCCCCCAATGGCAAACCCCTCACTTCTGGCTGTCAGCTGTGGCAGACCGCACCTCCGTGCCATCCTTAGTACACCATTTGGTACACTATATTTTGATCATTAGAAGCGCACTGAGATGTTTATCTCCTTATTTAAGGGAGCGGCCCTAGTACAGTTGGTTCATTTGTCGGACTTAAGAGTCCTTAGGTTCAATAATCGCTTATGCCAGCTTAGGTCGGCTGCTTCGGTGTGTCCTAGGGCAATGCACTAATATCCCATTTCTTCGGTATAATACATTTTACCACGTGTTAAAGGTGATGTTCAATTCCAGCATGAACTCTTTGGTCAAGAAGGTAAATGTATACAGGTATGCATTACATAGATACAACAAGAAATGAAAGCGAAGTTTTGTCTAGACTTTCAAAAACTGAATTATCATTGCCCGAACACATCGTAAATAAATCTATTTTTTTTTTACTTGCTAAAAATGGTACTCAGTTTGATGAGTAGTCGCCTTTGATATATATATATATATATATATATATATATATATATATATATATATATATATATATATATATATATATATATCTTGCGTAGAGTAGTCGCGATCTAATTTATAGTCAATATTTACGATCTAATTTATAGTCAATATTTATCAATTAGAATATCCTCGACCTTCTATGTTAAGTACAGAAGAAAAAATATATTGGGGGGGGCGTATTTTTCTTTAGATTGTACAATATGAAAGCGAAAGGAGACAACAATCACAGTCGGAATGAGGATGGCCTTTTCTGTCGCAAGATTTATCGTTCACTCCGCCAGAGGCGAACCCAACCCTTCAATGATATGTATGTTCATACAAGTACATTCGATGGCTATTCATGGACTTGTTGGAAATGACCGAACGATGTTCTGATTGCCTATTTAAAACTCTGTAAACACAAAGTTGGAATCGTCTATCAACCTGTGATAATTTAACACATATCGCAATACTAATATAATGCAATCGTTTGAGGTATTTATTTAGCTTAAATTTCAACATGTCAGGAATACCAGACACAAGTACCTGTAAAGACAGGGAAGAAAAAGTGAGAACGAAAACTTAATAAGGGGGAAAAGGAACATGTAAAAACAAATCTTGTCCGTATTATACCAAAATATCTTTATTTAAGTTTTTGCTGTTAGTATTGGATGAACAGTTCTTCAAGGTGTGAGTCTCATTTTCGAGCCGGGTCATCCCCTTGTCTGGTCTCTTTAATTTGCCATTATGTGATCAATTTCCTGCTGCGCTCTCTAGACGATGAAAGGCAACCCATGCTCATTAAATAAAATGTTAAATCATATTTCTCCCTTGTTTTCAGTTTCTTTGCAAGGTTAATAAATGGTATGAGGAAACCGATGTGTTTGCATCCTCTTTAATTAGTCTAACATACTGAGGATAATGTAGGCATTATTGCAAAGAAGCCGGTCCAGACGAAAAAATCACCATGTGTTGTTGGAACCTATAATAGGCGTAATTATGTCGTAGTTTAACATGGAGAAGGCTGTATATAACAGGTTTTGTACGTCTACTCATTTCGCTGGGAGAGGCGATTGATCATGTTGTGCAAAGAATGTGTGATGGTTTTCAAAATGTCAGTCGATTGCATATTTAAACAAATATTTGAATGCAATACAACTGCACATTCGTCATTCGACTATTTTATGAGATCAAGTATCATGTATTTGTTCAATACATGTGCAACCAGAGCAAACTCAAAAAAGAAAGAAAGCGAAGGTTCCGTGTAAACTTTTGGAACGCTTTTTTGTAGCTGACGATACTACTGTTTGAATCAACACTTGTCACTCATGCGTTTTCTCCTCGTTTCGTAATTAAGTGGCAACTTAATTACATGGCAAACGATTTCAAGTTGCTTATGCTGTTCATAAATTAAACTGTATCCCATAAGTATATTGAAAGAGGTTTTAATTGTCAAGAACCAATATTATTAAAGAAACTGCGCATGAGCATAAGACACTAAGCAAGTCACGAAATGAAACTATTTAAGATCTTAATTTTCACTGAAAAATTTATTCAAGAAAATCTTCCGAACATCGAAAACCAGATCCAATCAATACAGTGGCCAAACCAGATCTCGTTCGTTCTCATAGACTGAACGAGGCTATCACGACCCTTAAACTTATGTTAGCATTCGATAAGTTCAATTCCTGATTTCGCATTTGTACACAAGGTTCCAATTTTAAGGAAAGGGCATTGCATGTATATAGGTGGCCCCGAATGGCATTCAAGCGCTCTCCGTTACGGATTACTGCTATCTCGCAATTGCAAGGTGGGTATGCGAGAAAGTTTGCCAGTAGTTTCTCTTGGGTCGGTGGTTCTTTCTGGAGTTTTCCCGGGTTCTTCCTCCACCATTTGTACTGGCCGCCATGTATAGCTTATCTTGTGCTGAAAATGGCGCTAAACAACAACAACAACAACAACAACAACAACAACAACAACATGTATATAGTCAGAACATCAGTTGGCTATATACACAACGAGCTTGCTGGGTCATCCAAGTTGATCGAACACCGTAGGCGTAGAAAGGACGCATGGCGCCCACGGCAAGAACTATAATTGCGCCCCTATCAAAGCTTTGAAAGTAAAAAACAAACTTTGTTCTGCTCACCGATTTTGCGCCCCCTTTAAGTGGCGCCCAGGGCACGTGCAGTGTCTTACCACACCCTCGCTACGCCTCTGTCGAACACGCATTAACAATTACAGACAGGCCTTTAAATCAATCGGAACATCCATTTTTGAGAAACAAATGAAATAATTTTGATTCTCTGAATTTTAAATGCAACGAAAAAGTAGAGGACGTTCCGATTACCCTTCGTATCACGAAGACTAACGCTAGTCAGTAGGCCCGATTCTGCTTTTTTGAGGAGGACCAAACCATTTTTCGGGGAAAATCCAAGTGAAATGAAAATCACTAGATGACGCTGATTGTTGAATAAAATTGCATTTTAAAAAATAAGTAATGAAATTAATGTAATCCAATTCACATCTTAATGGTAAAGTAAATTGCATGTCCGTCTGGACGAATATTGTAAGAACAATTTTGTTACACTCAAGCCTGTTGTCTTTCTGATGTGAGGTACATTATTTACATGTTCATGATTTACTCAGGGTATGATCTCTAACCACATCCGTAAGCAAACTGCAAGAGGACGTAGTTTTTCCATTTTTTTTCCATTTCTTCCACAGATTGGTATCTCCACATTCATGTACAGACGCATTCTTGACATGTCGCGCATTATCACATGGGAAACATGGATCGGCTATTTCCGTTAAGTCATCCAATATCTTTCGAAGTAGGTTGTATGTATACAATGTTATGTATATTAAGTTTATTGTTTGTTTGCTGGTTCACATTTTTTTTATTTCATTACATGCTATTGCAATGTAACATTGAGGTGCTGGACTTGGCCTTGTCCAAAATTGTATTAGTTTATGAAACTGTGAATGGAGTAATTCGCAGAGCATACGGTTTTCTCCATGTGGAATTCTTATTAGTTTAGTATGTGAATTCTTATTAGTATTAGTTTATGCTTGACTGTCTTTTAATTTCATTTTTCTGTAAACAACTAATACATAGCTTTCCTCTGTGTATCAGCTTAAAATCATAATTATTATTAATAGAAGAACTAAAAATGTTTATTTGGGTGTTAGTTTTGGAATTATCTGAGTGTAATTAATGTTATGGCTTTGATTTTGTAAACATCATGATCATTCAAGGAGATTGTTTTCCATTAGGTAATATTTTTTTTTAGAAAATGTCAATTCTGACTTGAGGTCAAGTAGAGAACTGTATTTTCTAGCAATTGTGAGGATTTGGTTATTCGTGCTTTAACATCTAGCACTTTCAAGTTGTATTATGTTGTGTCTAGATGGGATTAATCTTTTTTTTTATCACATTATTGATTTCAAGCTATTATTTTATCTGAATAAAATTCTTGGATAAAGACATTCACTGGAATTAATTCTCAATACAAACCTGGACTTATATTACTGTGATTCAACAAAAGACTGCTGACACATCAACACTCTATAAGCTATAACAGGCCTTCAGTTTTTAGGTTTGTTCGGGACTCTTACTGAATTTTATTCAGGAATTTAAATTACTCGGACTTGTGTTCTTCCGCAGCCATATTTTTCCATGGCAACTAATTACATCCGATGTTTTTTTTTTCTTTTCTGGACTCGAGGGACAAGGCAGTGGATGTTCCAATTGACATACCGTCAGCAATTTAAACGTATTCTGCGTTTTCCGTCGCTTGCTAGAAAACGACAATGGTTGTAAATAGTGGCTATTTTTAGCTGCAGTCAAACCAGTGGTTTACTATTACATATGTACATAATTCATATATGTATGGATACTGAGCGAGAACGTGGACGATGATAATTATCTAAAATAACATGTATATCATTATATAAACTTTCCACAGAGTATCCAATATATATTTTTTCAGCCGGAATTTTTCGCGAAATTGGAAAAGGGTTAAACGTTGGAATAAACTGAAAGTCTCCAAATACATTGATTTCATTCCGTACACCTCACCGTGGGTCACCTTGATAGGAGATGATCACTGCCTCAACGTAGTAGCTGTTTTCTGAAGAATTCCACATGGAGAAAACCGTATGCTTTGCGAATTACACCATTCTCAGTTTCGGCTGCATTTGATGCAATCTATAAACTTTTTGCTACAATAACTTTAGTGCAGCATGTGAAGATTTTGTCAATTATGATTTTGTCAATTATGTTGGAGAACAAAAAAGCAGATAATTTTTTTACGTGTAATGATGGAGTACAACGCAGACGAGGTTAAAATGTAGCATTCGATAGACAGACATCACAATATACTCATGACGCTATCATGTTGCGCACTTGAGGATGGTTTGGTAGAATTGTACTTTGTGCCGTCAACACGCTCGTGTACATAGGCGTGGAGTCCAATTACGAAGGTTTATGTGACACATGTTTCAACACCGCCTTTTGGTTACGATATATTCTGAAACAATATAAACATCATCGTGTCTTTCACGTGCATGTCGAATCACTACGACTGTCTACAGAAGTCTCAGGGGTCACTGTAGATTATATCTCCCAATCGGATACGTATTCGGCGGACGAGCGTCTGTCTCACTAGATGTGGGACGATTGCGACCCTGTAAATTATAAGGTGTTGAAGAATAAAAAACAATAATAATCTAATACGTTTCAACAATCAAAATAAAATACAGGCACGTTTAATTTGTAATATTATTCCTGCCGCTTTGTAATTAAAATCAATTGAATAGATCATTTCATTTCAATACATTGCTCTTTAATAACGAGTCGTGGAATCTTGGTTACGTCAATGTATTTTTTGTGACGTAATAACAACCAAGAGCACGATGGAAGCTCAAATGGACGCGGATTACATCTGAGGTCTTTACCCAGCAAGCGATGGAAAAGGCCAATTATGTCCCAACTGACACTGCAGAGTCAATTACCCAGCTAGCGCGATCTCTTCTCGAAATGCCAGTGTTGATGCCAGCTACTTTAAATTTCTTCCGGAAACGCATGCTGGTTTGTTTACCTCATGCTGCAATGGATTAGCAAAAAATTACGAAACAGAAATTTTAAAATTTTAACCATTAGCTCTAGCAATATTCAAAGCGAGGCTGACCTCTAGTTTAAACAGTATGTACAGACAATAACGTTATTTTCCTGCGCTAGTTGGAGAGCAGTTTATGCAAGTGTATGAGTTATGAGACGTGTGATTTCTATCTCTACCCTCCAGCAAAGCAATACCGGTTGAGATGTTAGTGAAATGGGACGGAATATACCAAAAATGGAAAATAATTGAAAATAAAATGATATATATTGTGCAATGTAGAATAGTCCCCTTAGTCTTACAGCTAAGAACACTCGCATATCTTATTGCGACATCTCTCCTTTTTTTCATGCAAAACGTCATTTAATGACGTAGCCAGAAATCGAGCATCATGATTTGTAATCTGAACGCGTAATTTTGCCATTTTGAACAGAGCTGAAATCAATAAGAAACTATTTAAATGTACAAGCTGACCTCTAGTCAGTAAATCAAAGTGAATGTTGCGATTGCAATGCCATCATAACGATGATTGGAGACACCGTCACAATGTCTTGAAGTGAAATTCATGGACAAACAGTAGATAAAATCTGATTTGAATATCTCTAGGCCATTTCGACCAGGTAGAGAAATAACCTCCGATGTAGTTATAGGAATACACATCAGTTTGATGTGTTTGATGATACGCTTCGGGCAGAATGCACTAACCATGTTACGACAGCTAAGTATGGTAATATTTCGAGAGTGACTTTGATTCTTTCTCCATCATCTTGCTCCATGTGAACCAAAGTAGTTCTCAATGGCAATGATTTACATCCGAAGTTTATTTCTCGATTTAACGAAAAAGGCCGATGATGTTCGAACTGTATGACAGCTTTCCGCATAATTCGTATAACATTATTATTATTATTATTATTATTATTATTATTATTATTATTATTATTATTATTATTATTATTATTATTAACTTAAACCGGGTTACAATTTCTAACAACAGATTCGCAAAGACTTTCGAAACGCCTGCATTTTAAGTTTATCAAGAGTTTAATTTTAGCCATCTTACAAGAATGAAAACTTACTCTCGGTTGGTGTTGGGGGAGGGGCTACTTGCTCCACCTCCTCCCTCCCTGAACCGCCTATGAGCAAAGCGGTTGGCGCAACAGATATTATGGTGTAATGTCAATCACCAAGCCGAATGACTGATATTATACAACGGATACAAATTCAAATGGTCATAGATTTAACATTTAAATTTTTTTTAAGTTTTCAGAAAAATCGTAACATTCATACTAGATAATATGTGTGTCAATGTCAAAGAAAACATTCGATTTCGTATAAGGTTGCAAGCTACTCAAAATTAAGACGTGGCCATTTATCGCTCAGGTGATAGGTTTATATCACGCTCAAGGAACGATTGAGCTCTGTACGAGTTATCTCCCTTACAATTGCCATGGCAATCGCACACTCGCTCCACACAATAACGAATGTTCATAATAAATGAACCAAGCACAAGAATACGTCATTGAATGAAGTATTATTGCCATATATATATATATATATATATATATATATATATATATATATATATATATAGAGAGAGAGAGAGAGAGAGAGAGAGAGAGAGAGAGAGAGAGAGAGAGAGAGAGAGAGAGAGAGATCTAAAGTTTGCTAAAGATCTTAAAACATAACAATGAGTGTCAGTTTTCGGCCTTTCATTGACCTTGTCCGCTTCACTCTTTTGTAAACATTCGGATTTGCTTAGTTTGGCTATGAAATGCGTGTTAAACATATTACAGAATAGTAAAGTGCCTTTCTCTGGACTTGACAAAATTGTTCTGTCCACTCAGTGATGTTTGGTAAACAGTAATTAGTCATTTGTAAATATTAGGATTTGTGGAATTTTAAAAAAAATTGACACTTACAAACATGTTTATGATGTCCACTGTTGCCAGAGAGGGGAAAGGGACGGGACGCAGAGCGTCCGATAAAAACAGCACCCTGTCTATATGTGTGATGATGTAAAAATGACAGAAGAGCTGTTCTAATTGCCCAGCAGTCCATAAGATGAAACCCAAAAGTTGATATATTGATATGTATGTATGTATGTATGTATGTATGTATGTATGTATGTATGTATGTATGTATGTATGTATGTATGTATGTATGTATGTATGTATGTATGTATGTATGTATGCGTGCATGTATGTATGCATAATATATATATATATATATATATATATATATATATATATATATATATATATATATATATATATATATATATATATATATATATATATATGTCTGTGTGTGCGTTTGTGTGTGTGTATGTGTGTGAACTGGCAATTGTCTTAGTTTGTGATGTATCGAAAAGCGTTACATGCAAATCTATGACTTAAATCAGTGTACTCTTTTCCACTTTTACAAGAAGCTTTATTCCTATTATAATCTTTTTCTTTTTCATGATGGCCTTAACCAAACAGTTTTTTTTTTGTTTCCTATTTGCTACCGGTTAACTATCAAAATCGTTTTTCTGGTGACAATAATTGGACATTTTTTTAAAAAACTTGTATTCATGTTTTACTAGTTCCCTAGGATAATTTGTATCAAAGACCCGTTCACCGTAACAGAAAAACTTTTTTTTACATTTGTATTCATGTCGCTACCGGTTTCCTATCATGTCTCTTATTCCTTGTGGATATAACAGGACAGTCTTTTAAAGCATGCACTCCTGTTGTTATCAAAATCTGTCACATATTTCTGGTGGCTATAACATCATAGTTTTTTTGTTGGTGTTGTTTTGTAACCTATTTGTTCCCGGTCATAATTTGATAATCTCACTCATTCCTGGAGGCCGTAACTAGTGGTGTCTCTCTTTTGGCTTTGTTTTTGTTTTAAACCTGAATCGGTGTTGCTTTATTTTATGTAGAATTCAGTGCATTGTGTTCAACAAACAACCAGGTATTAACAAAGTGAGGTACAGGTAGTACATCAACCAATCTATGGCAAAAAGATATGCCTTCTTGTCTTGTATTATGTTTCGCCAACTGGAGATGGAATTTTATACAAGCTTTCCTGGCAATCTTTCCTATATGAAGGCATCGGTTATTGGATGTTAGTGTTGTCTCTGTGTGTGTGTGTGTGTGTGTGTGTGTGTGTGTGTGTGTGTGTGTGTGTGTGTGGAGAAGAAAGCTAATTACTACAATTATTCTTTACCTTGGCATATGTAGGTTAAAAATCCATTTACATCACCAGTGGTAGTCGTAACGTTATCCGAAAACAGGGTACAGATTGTACATCAACCAGTCTATGGCAAGACATGCCTTCTTGTCTTGTATTATGTTTCGCCAACTGGAGATGGAATTTTAGGCCTGCTTTCCAGGTAGTCTTTCCTATATGAAGGCATCGGTTATTGGATGTGTGTGTGTGTGTGTGTGTGTGTGTGTGTGTGTGTGTGTGTGTGTAGAAGAAAGCTAATTACCACAATTATTCTTTACTTTGGCATATGTAGGTTAAGAATCCATTTACATCACCAGTGGTAGTCGTAACGTTATCCGAAAACAGGGTATTAATAGGAACTTAAGAAATATCCAGGTCACATAGACTATCGAATTTCAGGTTGTTGGAGGACTATTTTTATGTTTGTATAGGCTTCATGGCTAATATTATCTCATGCTGTGCAAAATACCCTACTCATCAATATAAATCATATCAATGTCCGTTTTTGTTGCCATTATAATTATTTCAGACACCATCCTATATGAGGTTTTGGTTTGGCAGGTTGGTATTTTTATATGTACATCGACTCGCTAATCACTGTCTAAAAGCAATATATGGTCGATATAATATTTGTCATAAACACACACACACACACGCACACACACACACACACACACACACACACACCACCACCACCACCAACAACAACAACAACAACAAAAAAACATTCACAGATGGGTTGCATCTAGTACTGATGAATGGAAAACACGAGGTTTTTTTTCCTTCCGCGTTACAATATGTACATCTGGGATATTTTATTTCTCACATACATCATGCACTTCTTTGTCAAGAAGCGATCCATTATTCCTCAGGTCATTATAGGAATAGTGTATAAACTTTGCCTATTACTGAGGTCGAACAAATGTTTTCTCCGTAAAAATATTTTTCATTGAGATGCAAATATCAAATTGTATTTAATCTGTATTTGACTCTTGGAAAGGCCACGTCCCTTGACCTATGTCTCAGAACAGAACACTGGAGTACAGACAGGTAATCAACACTATGTTAAAATAAATTGCAACTAATCTCATCATGAATTCTTTGGACTTTTTGTATCTTCTTTTTCCCTTTGAATATATCCCTTCATATTATAAATTTTATCCTGGCGAGATGGTATAATCTAAAGTAGATTTATTTTATGTAGTTTAACTTTGGTTTTTATCAAGACGCTGCCATAGTTGGGGTCCTACGCTAGTAGTTTACAATGGATGGCAATAGCATCTTAGCAATTTTTTCGTGGGTTCTATCCCCGGCCGAGTCATACCAAAGACTTACAAAAATGGTACTAACAGCTGCCTCAAATGGTGCGCGGCATTAAGAGGTTTGTGTTAGGACTGGTCGGCCTGGTATAGCATCTTAGCAATTTTTTTCGTGTGCTTCTATCCCCGGCCGAGTCATGCCAAAGATTTCCAAAAATGGTACTAACAGCTGCCTTACATGGCGCGCGGCATTAAGAGGTTTGTGTTAGGACTGGTCTGCCTGGTGTCAGGATAATGTGACTTGACTGTATGGGACATGACGCTACATCTCTGCGGCATGATGTCCCAGTACTAGACACCACTATAAACTATATTAGACATCGTGGCGATATGACTGAAAATTTTTTTAAAGCTACGTTAAAAATCCAAATCACACACACACACACACACATGCACAAACACTTTAATTTATTTCTAAATAGTTGCACTGTTAGTGATAAACGGAGTTTAAACTGTTTTGCCTGTAATATAACTCGGTCCTCTGATTTAAGTTCCCTCGCCACCGGGTATTTCTTTAAGCCATAGCGCATAGTGGCACGAAAGTGTTAACGTTGCTCGAGACTGAATAGGTAAAACATCCAATCAGATCTTCTGAGACAACTGTTTATGACCTTCCTTTGACAATACAAAGCACCATCTTGAAGGTAACTATAATTCAGATATTTTCCACGCAGCCATTAAGAGACTTTTATTGCATATGGTAAAAGATTGTATTTGTGCCGAACACAAACAATGTCATAGTTAAGATTTTTACACATATTATGAGTCCGATATTTCACTCATGGAGTTCGGATTATTGCTCATTGTCTCTTGTTAACACCTCAAAATTGAGCAGCTTGTCTGTTAAAGTATGAAAGATCTTTAACGTCGTATTTTACACGAAATTATATTGCCAGGGACCCTCTATTGTCAGTAGGAGAGCGTTTCCTTTTCGATTATATCAGTGTCGAAAATTTTCTGGCATAAACTCTATGTTATTATTAAGTGATTCATTTTACCAGATGATACGGGAAGAGTTACAAAATAGAACAGCCTTCCTTTTGTTGTTAGGAATAAAATAATGACCATATCCACCGTTTTCTTTCATTTTATGACTTTTTTCATTAAGCACACATTACACCAATTTCATAGTTCTGATTTGTAATTAATGACATAAATGACTTTTTTTTTAAAGCATACATTACACCAATTCCAACGGTTAAATACTTTCTATTCAAGTCTCGGTAACATCCAGAATTACTTATGTCATTTCATATTTCAACGTATTAAATTTTGGTCTTCCACGTTAAAATGTTATTGTTTCTACTCATAATACCAAAAAGTAAAAAAAACCCAGAAAAACAGCATATTTGCTACTGAGAAATATTGTGGTATGTAATGCATATGTATGTATGTTAACGTTACGTCAGCACACTGCTAGCTAATTAGTGCATATATCAATTTAAGTTTTACAAAAATAATTATACAATACATATTTTGAAAGTGGAAACCGATAAACTCACCATACAACAGTGTGTACTACAATCGTAACACTTTTAGACGGACTACATAAGTGAAAAAAGATATGAGAGAATATTGGACAAATCTAGGTCCCTTCATTACAGTGACAACTATCATTGGTCAAATCATAAACGTTTTACATACAAACGTAACATAAGAATGTCCAATGAAATACAGTGTAAAACTATGACAGCAGTTTGCTGAAAGCTAACAAATTTTCTCGCTATTATAAATATTTGATGAAAGGGAAAACTTAATCTAAGGGAGAAATTGAAGAATATAAAATGAAGATTCTATTTCCAATCGAACGGCGTGATATCAATCTAAATTACAGTTATCAGTATGTTTTGTGAAATTATAGTTGGAATAAATGTTCATGACAAAGTATTTCAATATGATCTTGTGAGTTTATGCCATTTTTTCAGGTTATACACGAAGGCCTGAATATCTGGAAGAACCACAGCTACAGGCAAACTCTCTCACGTACCAACGCTGGCCGAACCTGAGATTCGAACCAACGCAGACAGAAGAAAGATGTCGATGACCTGTGAAGGCGAGCGCTTTATACCACTCAGTCACTAGGGTGCCTCGGCCCCGCCTCCGCAGTAATATGTCATTTACCCTATGAATATTGAAATTCTAACGTCACTTTTATTAAATATAGAAAATGAATTGAACATTATCCAGAGGTGTAACGGGGACATATGGTGCTCACGGCAAGAACTAAAATTGCGCCCCTATCAAAATTTTTTAAGTATTTAAAAAAAAAAACTGCTCACCAATTTTAGCCCCTTTCAAGTGGCACCCACGGCACGTGCGGTTTCTTGTCACACCCTCGCTACGCCTCTGACATTATCTCACACCCTGAACTATTTAGTTTAGTCCTGTAACAAATAGAAATTAAATGATGTCTTCTTCATGAAAACCCACACCGTTCGGAATTATATCATCATTATTTTTTGTTTGTTTTGATTTGACGATATCTACAAAATTATGAAATAGTTTTAGAGAGAGAGAGAGAGAGAGAGAGAGAGAGAGAGAGAGAGAGAGAGAGAGAGAGAGAGAGAGAGAGAGAGAGAGAGAGAGAGAGAGAGCAGTCTATTTAATAGTCTCCTTACTTAAATTAGGCCTCTTTCATTGTACTGAGATCTTTGCCATAGGAAGAACTCAAGCAAATCATCATAGACCCTCTTTGTTCAGTCAAAAGTAACCTCAGATGTGTAAATTGGATTGATTCCATAGGCTTTGGTAAAAACCAAATCAGCACAAAATTCTTACGCAACAAAGTAGGCCTACCTGTGTCAATTAAAAATACGTAATCTTAAATATGTTGTTAGCTGAAAAGTAACACGGGAGTCTTTCTATTAAAAGGAATGAATTATTCAAGTACACAGTGACGTAGTATTTCGTTGCATGATAGATTCTGTCTTATATGGTTCTGCTCAAGAGGTTTACCTTTGTACATTATTTCCTCAGGTATCAGAATTAAAATAAAAGGTATACTCCCGAAATTCCCTGTTGGTAGTTATTGATATAAACAAGAGGCCACAGAAAGGACTGACTGGCTGAAACAATTTTCAGGAATTTGAGATAGGACCGTTTGTTCTTTTAAAATGCAGTTTACTGAAACATTTAGTGCTAAAAATATCCAAAGTTTCAGGAATATCTAAAGTTTGTTAAGAAAAACATTATCTTGCATGTATGACATAATCTGTTCACCAGATACATGTGAATGTAGGACAAATTTCATCACATTGCCATTGACCTTAAACTTAATATATTGGATATAAAATCATTCATTTTTCTTTTCTTTTTGTACTCATGGGCTAGGCTTTGGTCAACTGAATAAATTAATAATTGTTTGAAAATAAATCCCACTGATTGAAGTGACTGATTCAAGTATTAATCAGGTATTTATACAAACTTGATTAATAACATGCAATGGAATAAAATAAAAATATAAAAAAATAAAACTAAAAAACAAATACAAACATTTTAATCGAATATACATAACAATGGTGTGAGAGCATCCCCATAACGTAACGTTTTTGGTTGTCGTTATCTACGAGATGATCGACAACGGTGTAAATGCCCGTATCGAGTAATTAAGAACATAACATTCGAAATTAAGAGATGTAGTATAAAAAAAAAAATTAAAAAATTTAACAGAGATCTATCATAGAATAGCACTAGCACCGGTGTATAACATACAACAATTTAATTAATTACATAAGCAAAAAAAAAAAAATGCACAAGAATGATCCGGTTTCGCTCATAAACAGAGTTAAAAATTATGCGAAATTCATTTAGCCAATCTGTCACTGGTAGAACAAATTTCATCATATCATCGAGTGACAGATTGATCTGAAATTACTGGCATGACAGCAACACCTACTGCTTCCGGTAGCCCCCCTCCTTCTCTCTCTCTCTCTCTCTCTCTCTCTCTCTCTCTCTCTCTCTCTCTCTCTCTCTCTCTCTCTCTCTCTCTCTCTCTCTCTCTCTCTCTCTCTCTCCGGGATATAATCAGCGTGATATAATGTACAAAAAAGTAAAAAAAGATGTCGCTTTGGTTTGTAGACTTTTAGGGAATTATACACAGTTTTCAGTATCCGCAACAAGTCTATACAAGCTAGTTGTATTTATAGTTTTACCTCATGTGAAGACAGCCATGTAGAGATTTACAAACACAACGTTTTTGTGTTCATTTGTTTGTCTTATATTTGTTTTGTATTTGCCTTTGAAATAGACTCATTAAGAGTCGAAAGCGCTCAGGCTAGTTAGTTACTAGTTTCGCACTGTTCGTCGTCAGTTTATTGCATCTATTTTAATCAATCCCTGACACACGTGATCCTTTGGTGGATCCACTGCGCTTGAAAGGGTTGTTATTCGCCATATGATTTGTATTCGTGTTATATATATATATATATATATATATATATATATATATATATATATATATATATATATATATATATATATATATATATATATATATATATATATATATATATATATATATATATATATATATATAATGTGGATCAAAGTAAAGAATAAAAGAAAGCATGAACAAAGTAATAGATTAAAGAAGGAAAATATCCATAATTATTTCCATTGAAAACAGTTTTAAAGAAAATGCTTTGTACGCCGAGTACGGGTACCGGTATCGGCATTTGATATCCATTGTATAAAAGTTCCGGTTGTTTTCGCGCGAAATCGACCATTTAATATATCTGGTTCAAGGCGGTGTAGATATGTTCGACTTCCAGAATTATTTTTGAGTGGTTAGCATTTTATCGTCGTTTAGTATAGCTACAATATGTACATTTCCTCGAATTTATTTATTTTTGTTTCTAGAATAACGTAGCACAGATGATTGAACTATTTCAGGAAGTCGGCTACAAGGGCAGTGGGGTGGGTGTTTTTTTATGTACGCACTGATTTTGCAGACGAAGAATCAAGAACATAGCTTGAATGGGATTTTTTCCCCCCGAAGTTATTATAAATTAGCAGCATCACTATATTTCATGAGTATTAATTAGACTTTGCAGATGTGATTTTTGTGTGACACGCA
Source organism: Potamilus streckersoni (assembly GCA_016746295.1). Lineage (NCBI taxonomy): Eukaryota > Metazoa > Mollusca > Bivalvia > Unionida > Unionidae > Potamilus > Potamilus streckersoni. The sequence continues at coordinate 118,279 of JAEAOA010002340.1, read as the reverse complement.
TATTCTCGAGTTTGATTTGGCTTTTTTTGTAATTTAAAGAGCAGGGAGCGATAATTATTTTCCCTCTAGCGGAATATGTTTACTATTAATGACCTACATTTTTCACGAGATAATTTAAAGTCAGGTGCAATGATGAATCTGTGAAGATTAAGGGAGTTGTAAAAGTAATGCCTTATGGAAACATCCACATGTATGAAATTATGTATAGTCCGACGCTACAACCTCGTTTGTTTGCACTCCAATTTCAATAACTAAGACGTTTAATGTGATATCAAGTGCACATAACCAAGTCAATTGGATCAGTCATTTATAATTTCTAACCTGACTGACCAGAATGACAATAATACTGGCATCCCATTGCACCTTTCATGCTTAATTGAGTTTCCATACTAACACGGCGCCATATTCCGTCTAATGTGGCATTTTTTTTCCATCGGACAACATAATGACATATTTCATCCTATTCTGTAACTTCCAGATAATTCCGTAAATTATCATAACATTGAGTTTTGAATTTTATTCCTTTGTACACATGAACATATTAATGAAACCACTTGTTAAATCCACGTGAAAGGCAATTTTTTTGTTGTCATTTTCCTTTGCTTGATTTGACACTAAATATTAGAAGCAAACAACATGTATGTACATCTTTAGTCGCACATTCACCACTTTTGCCGAAAAGGAACTGGGTCCAGGTACTGGAAATGTATCTCAAGCATGTCCATTTATTATATTGAAACTTCCGTTAAGCATGAAATGCGCAGATAATGATGATGGGCCATTCTAACAAGTCAGGTTAGAAAATAGAAATCGATGAATGAATTGACTAAGTTGTTGGGACTTTTTATCAAATTAAAAGTGTCCGTTATTGAAATTAGTTGGTGGGTACAAACAAACAGGTTAATAGACTTTGACAATACAAGTATCATATTGAAGGTATTGATGGGTAAGTTGCAAGCCGGTATGTTTCAATTTTTAAGGGAGATAATTTGACATTTTAAGACTTGTTAAAATATTTTCCCACTTAAGGTGGTTATTATGATTTTGAACATAATTCAGATTCTAATGGAAAATGTTAAAATACTAATGAATGAAAACCTGTCAGTATCTTGTCAGTTAATGAAAGGGGTAGTTGTATATCTTGTTCAGTGCAAAGATTTTTAAATCGGCAGGCATTTTTAGCTTCTTCCCAAGATGCTGACAGATAACCACATGTGAAATTCACTGTGATTTCTAAGTTTTCTACTCAACAGGCACTTATTGGTTTTCTGGTCCTGAATTCCCTTCAATAACTTTGTGTGTGTGTGTATGATTTGGAATTTTTATTTAGCTTTAACAATATTTCAGTCATCGCTAAGGTGACTGCAGTGTGGCAGTTGATAGTGATATCTAGCACTGGGACATCATGCTGCTGACATAGCATGATGTTCTGCCCAATAACTTTTTCCTGACACTAGGCTGACCAGTCCTTACACTAACCTCTTAATGCTGTATGCCAAGCGAGGCAGCTGTTAGTACCATTTTTGTTGTTCTGGGGCTTAACACCATTTTTCAGCACACGATACATGGCAGGCAGTATTAATGGTGGATGAAGAAACCGTGAAATAGTGAAATGTAGTCATCTAGCCATCATTTATTTAGTGAATTACACTGACAAACTCTTGTGCATTCAGAGGCATGTGTTTTGATACCTTATTGACAGCTAATCCTTCCTGAGCAAGTTGGCAATTATTACTGCCTGATTTCTGAATGTTATCCTTTGATAATAAAAACATCCTTGTGCTTCAAACTTTTAAAAATAGTATGCAAATAGCAATTTGTGTTTTAAGAACGGAATTGGGGATCTGGATATTTTATTTGCCTCTTGAACACTTTAGTAATAAAATTAGTTTGTAACTTTAAGTGAACCAGTAATGAGGAAATAATGGTGGACATTGCTGTGTCTGGGAAGTACTAGTTTATCAGATTGTTTTCGTAAACCATAGTGCAAACATAATCAGAAAAATTTACAGTTCATGAAAAGCAAAGCTCAAATGGTATTGAAAATTTATCTTTAAAATGCAACTGCTCTGGTGGCATAGTGGTTAAAGCGTCCGCCTCAGATGCGGAAGGTCGTGGGTTTGATCACTGGTGTCAGGATAATGGGACTCAGTAGGACATCATGCTACATGTTTACTGTATGATGCCCCAGTGCTAGACGTCACTATAAACTGCCATACTGCAGACATTGTAGCGATATGACTGAAAAATTGTTAAAGTTACGTTAAAAGTCAGAATCACATCACATCTTTTAAATGCACGTAAGTAGGTAAAAAATATATGGGACAATGCAATGTTATGGAATCCGTGAGGTCAGAATTGTTTTTTGTTTTGACTAATATTTATGGAAAAACAGAAAATAAGCAGTGAAGCAAATTTTTTTTTCAACTAGTGCCTAAAATTACTACAATTCTGTATTACTCACTTTATATAGCATCGTTAGAACAATCAATTCATCAGATTGCAAATTTATGGTTGTATTATTTGTCTACATGAAGTAATTGTAGGCAGTGATAGTTGCTAATTTACTCGTGAAAGAGTTAATGGTCAATCAGCTATAGAGTGTTTCCCTGTACACAATGTTGTGTGTCAGGGATGCATACTGGAGAAAATTGACGCTCACTATTCTTTACAGTGCATTTTTTTATGCAAATAATTTACAAAATGCAATCAGGATTTACTTAATATCCAATGTGTGGTTTAGGGATGGCATCGTGTATACTTTGATTGTTGGCATAGTCTAGTTTTCTATTTCGTATTCTCCCTGCATTGCACTCTGCTATACTGAGCATACAAAGCAGAGAGTACCATAGGCAATGTTATGACAGAGTAGCTTCCCCTAATCTCGCAAGCTCTCACGTGATTCTATTGAGCTCAGCAAGATGTCGTCCAGAGGTTTAATTGCAATGCTTGTTGCACTAAAATATGATCTTCAGATTAAAACGGTGTGCACTAAGAATCATTAGCAAAGAAAGTGATAGAAGCAGAACACGATAGAGTAGATGTGGATATGACTTGAATGAAAAACGGAGAAAATATTCTCTTTACTAGAATACTGCAGGCACATTAATTGGAATTACTGGTGTGACTTCTCATAATTGCAGAGACTGCACAAGTGAATAATCCTTTCATGACAGCGTTTAAGAATTTTTTCAAATTTACCCTTGATCACCACAAGACATCTTTTGAACTCATTAATACCTAAGACATTCTTTCAGAAGAAAGAAATAAGTAAACTTGCAAGACATTCTATTATGTGAATTACAAATTCAGGTCATCGTTGCAGATTTTATTAATTTTTCTGCAATGAAAGAAATATCTAAAAGTTTTAAGTGCAACTTGTTAAAGAGAAGATGAATCATTAGCCTCTTTTGAGTTTTGGATAAATGTGTTTTCTGACGAAGTACAATGAAACTGATGATAGTACACATTTTATGACAGGCAGTAAAATGTCATTTGGTTAAAATGATTTATATGGATTTTTGTATTGGCTTTTATGTAATGTGTTGGTCTATAATATTGCTACAAAAAAATTCTAAAGAGACTTAAAAGTACAACTTTAACCTAAAATAAAAATGAACTAATAAAATTATCATTTGAATGGACAATGCATTTGTATGTTAATTGTGCGTGTTTTTTTATATTTGAGAGAGTATGTTGTGCAAGTTGCAATATCCTATTTCAGCTGAAAAAGTATGGATCAGATGAACATTTGTCAGTACATTTTTGACCCCCACATTTGTTATTTGACCCCCAGTTTTGACACCAAGGGTTTTTTTTACCCTCAGTTTTACACCCCAAAGGGGATACACTGGCTATATAAACAAATGCATGTGAATGTGCAAGAGTTTATTAGTGAGCGTAATTGTTAGAGTTTATTGTAAGAGTTTATTAGTCAGCGTAATTGATATCAAAACTAGGCCTAGCTGCTAATGGCTTGAACACATTTCGCTATAACACAACGTTAGAACTAACCTGGCTAAGGCGATGGGGCATCCCCAATAGTATGGTCAGTCAGAGTACTTACAAAAAAAAACTTCACTGGACAAAGTCCTCGTTTCTATCCTAACAGAGGAAGGTGAAGTTTGTCTTTTTTTAGGTGACTTAGTTGCGCACTTTGCCTGGTAGCCTGACCCTTGCACTAGTTTTTGAAAAAAAGGAATTTTGTTTCGCAGAGTTGCCAAAACTTCAGACTCTCATTAAGTGAAAAGTGGGATAAAAATTAGTGAATTTTGAATGCAATTAGTGAAAAATTATATCATGACACTTAATTCCATCCACTAAAGTTTCTTAGGCAAATTTGATTTTGTTTTCAACAGGCACCTTCTTAGGATATAGGAAAGGTTTGATTCGAAATTAAAGTGGCATCAGGATTTTTTAAAGTACTGTTCAAAAAGTGGTTTTTAACTATGGAACATGATGAGCTAAATTAAGATTCACAAAATTGTATCTTGGCACAAGAGGCAACATTAGATTTTGCAAAAAGAATAAATTGGTAAAATTTGCAAAGGACTTGAAGAGCAATAGGGTTATTCCATGCCAAATATAGTGAGAGCCCCAGGTGACCATCTCTAAAAAGATAAAGTAACCCCATTTGTTTGTTTAGACTTAACTAGTTTGAAAATGACCCTTCAAATGATTATTTTTTGATGGCTCATTTTGCGAGTTGTTTATGTTTGTTGATTATGCTCGTATTTGAATCCTAGAAAGAGTACAATAGGAATTTATGAACTAGAATCATTGGATAATTAACACACATCAAGCTAGACTTGAATTTTAGAGAGAACTGATTTCTCCTTTTGGGCAGAACTGGGAGAAGTGAGAGCTCAACAGGAAGTGGACACAAAGCAAGAAACATATATATATATATATATATATATATATATATATATATATATATATATATATCAGGGATCTAGGAAACGATTAATTACGCATATTTGGATGCAAACATTTGATTTGGGATGCATAAAATTGCAGACACAGGAGTCTTCCTCATGCACATTTCTTTTGCAAAGACAAAAGTTTTGTGGCAGAATAAATATGTTCTATATTTATTCTAATCACTATGAAAGCTCTAGCAATGATTTTATTTAATTTGTTTCTGACGTCTTTGATCACAGGTCGCCTGCTTTCCTGTCATGGTGCCTTTGAATTTCTCCACTCCAAACCCAAGACTATATACCGTTTTTATTAGCCAAAAATGTGGTCAACAAAAATATTGCCAGATGATATATATTGTCACCAATATGTAAAACAAAACCACAATTTGCAACATTGGTGAAGCCCAGCATGATCACTGTTATTGATTTCATTTCCAGTTGTTTCCGTATAAATATTGCCTGCAAACTCGAAATCAAGAGACTTGGACAAAATGTCGTTAGAAAATTTATACAAGTATTTTGGCTTAATCAGAAAAGTGATGAGGATTTCAATGAGATTCAGAACTGTGCTAAGTTGCTAGAACTGATAGTCCGGATAAGACAGCAGCCAAGTGTAAGAAAGTACGTGATGTCTGGTTTTGCTGGTGGGACTGCAACTTATGGTTTTTACCAAATTAGGAGTCCTGGACCCCTAATTTTAAAATCCTATATATATATATATATATATATATATATATATATATATATATATATATATATATATATATATATATATATATATATATATGATGTGTGTTCTCTTTTTTGAATTATGACCCCTATTTCCTAGTATTCATATTTGCATTCAGTATTGGATTTAAGCAAAACTTTATTTTCAAGTAGAAAATTTCTGACTTGTTTTGGCCATATGACTTGACATGAGAATAATAGAAACTACGTTTTAACAGATTTAACTGATTAGCCAGGTTACATTGTAATTGAAAATTAGTAAAAATGCTTAATCAACTACCCTTAATCAATTTTTTAAAAATGCTTTCTAAAAGTTCACAATAATGACACATTGAAATATTTCCTAAAGCCTTGAGACTACTTCTGTAACATGTAAATGACGGCAATTGAACATGTGTCTTCAGATCATACTGCTCCTCCTAATTAATTTGTTGTGAATAAAACATTACCGTAACTATTCATATGTAACACTCTAAAATGTATAAAATTACAGATATTGCTCTTTTATAGTCTGTATATGAACAACACCCTTCTTTCCTACCAAATCAAGAGACATCTATTTTCAGAAGTAGGGATTTTTGTAAGGTAACCCTCACATTAAATACCTTCATTTCAACAGCTCTTGATAGGATTACTAATTTATGGTTTATATATTTGTCTATCTACTTGTAGTAATTTTTGGCATTGGTTAAGTAGAAAAAGCAGTGCTTTTTTCCGTACTTTGAGTTCAGTCAGAAAACAACTCTGACCATACAATGCTTCTTGCGAATTCCACAACATAGCATTGTCCCATATGTTTCTGACCTACATAATTTTTAAGTTGAATCTCAAATAACTTAATACATAGGCTTTGCTTTTTATGAATTGTATTTTCATGAATATATTTGCATGTTGATTTATGAAAACAGAAAATCTTGTACTTCCACACACAATGATCTATTTCCCTGTTACTGGTTCACTTGCAGTTTCAAAGTAATTATATGATGAAATTGTGTACAAGAGCCATTTAACATATCTTTTTTACCAATTCTGTTCTTGAAACACAAAATGCTAATTACATAATATTGGTAAAACTTTGAAACACAAGTTTGTATGTTTTTATCATTAAGGATAACATGCGGAAATCGGGCTGTTGTAGGTGCTAATTTTACTCGGGAAAGGCTAATGAACTCTCAAAACACTTCTTTGTGAATGTGCAAGAGTTTGTCAACATAATTGACAACAAAACCAGACCTAGCTTTTGATGTCTTGAGAAATACATTTCGCTGCAAAATATGGTCGATCAATTTACCTTGAAAAAAAAAAATCACAGGGCCAAGTTGTTTTCACTTTCCTAACAGAAGAAGGCGAAGTTTACATACTTTAGGTGATGTCGCCCACTTTGCCTTTTAGCATGACCCCTGATTGACCTTCTGCAATATAAAACTTTTTATTATTTCAGATCCAGAGGCAGATGTAAGAAGAAAGATGCTTTTAGATAGTGAATCTAACCCTCGACCTCGTGTTCTGGGGAGTTTTAAATATTCTGGCACAATTATTGGCACTGTTAAATGGAGAAGTGGCAGGGTGCAAGCACGAGAAATAAACGGATCCTGGATCCTGGAATTTGTCCTTGAAACCAGTGACAAAACTGTTTTAAGTGTACCCGTAAGTTGTTTGTGTGTCAAGCTTGGGTTACATAGATGTAGTATGTTTGCATTGATTACAGCTTTGGTTTGTATCTGTGGGCTTTCGGTACAGTCACATTTGAATTCCCCAGCCATCCATTTCATTGGGCCGGTTTGGGTTGATTAGGGGACATGGGTCATCCTTTTCGTGGACCCACACCTCTGCCTGCCCCAGATAAAATTACATGTGTTTAAGTAAACCATGTTTAGATCTAGAATGACTATTACATAATCTAATGTAGCTATAATAATTATAATCATATAAAGGACTGCCATCAAGGTGGATTTGTGGATTTTTAACCCCACCCACTCCCAATCTGGCGCTACAGTGCTTTGATCATAATGGTAGTCTGTTTAAATTAAGTTTGTATCATAGAAGTGCCAGTTGAAATTGTATTGCTGAAAATTTTAGCATTGATGTTTTTTTAATTAGACTATCCAAAGCAAAGCTTATATTGTTAATTTTTAAAACCAGTCAATGCAAATGATGGATGAATTACAGTGAATGTTGAGTTACCTGTTTTACCTGTTGGGAAATGTATTTACAATTGGAGATGGATCACATATCGTAAATACTGTGATTTATTTTTCTGTTTTGAAAGAATAATAAACACTTTTCTACCGACCTGGATCCAATTTTTTTATACAGTCCATTTTTAAGAAAATATCTTCAATCTGGTTTTTAGATAACATTTTGGCCATTCTGTATTGATTTTTGTAATAGTATTTGTTTCATATATTATTTAACAGGCGATCCTTCTAAAGAGCATTTTAATTGGTTGATAGCTTCTTGTCCATGGTAACTGATGGAAATTAAAAGGCAGAAGCATGCTCGAAAACATGGCATCTTATGTGATAAGTACCACCTTAGCATCAGAAGTTTTAAATGAGGATTTATGGTTGGGAATTTTTCTGACTTTGCCAGAAAGATTAAAACTACTATTGCCAACTCTAAAGTCTAATGTGCTAAGTGGGAAGGATCTGGACGAGTACGAGTTGAAAGTTTCCAAACCGAATCTCTTAAGGAAGGACAAATTATATAAAGATGCTTCTGGGCTGTGGGATTTTGGGTTTCTTGCAACAGATTAGTTTGCTAAGCAGCTGCTCAAAACCAGTGTGGGAAATGTTGTGCAAATTTTTTGTGAATCCAATAATTTGTTGTACCCAGTACACATATTTTTTCTCTATTTTATTAGACAAAAATTAAAAATAATGGTTGTCAGATTAATTCTTGGTTGTTCATTGTGTGGGTGATCGCAGTCAAGCGATAGATTTAGTGTTTGAATGCAAGCATCTTTATGATTAAGATCTGCTGTAAAAACTATTCAGGGGATCCAGTTAAATCATCCATTGATCAACACAGCATAATTGTATAGAGCGTAACAAGTAGCAAGTTTTGTAAAGGTCGATAAGTAAGATAACAAGCAGCGAGTTTTATAAATGTTGATAAGTAAGATAACAGATTTCTTTGTGGCAAGATCATATGTTAAGGATTCCAACCCAAACTAAAGACATCACACGAACTGATGACATGCAGATAATTGGTAACATCACAAATTGTGAAACAGGAGGTTAGACTACAAAATTCAGACTCCAGCTGTACATAACACAATACAAAAAGAAGTTTTGTTACTAAATTACTTAGTCATATGGACATGTATGTGCAATCTCTGAAATAGAGGCACTGGATGTACTTTATTTTCTTGTTTAATTCCAATTTTTAATTTTTAATCTAATCTTGTTTAAATATTTTGCTGTGAACATGTCATAGTTTTAATATTACTCAATACATAAAATAGCCTTACCTCCTGAAGAAAACAAGATTTAAACCTAACCACCTCTAACACTCAATGATTCATCTATATATTGATGCTTTAATACTTTTGCTGAATCGATACATAAGTGGTGGAGATGAATGATACATTTCATATTAAAATTATCAGTTGTAAAAAAATGATTAGATTTTAGTCTAGTTGCTTTTTGATTCTTTAAACTGAGAATTCATCTGAGACAGCTGTTGCAGGCACAGGCACTCAGTTTTGTTAGTTAAAATGAAAAAGACGACAACGTTAGCATGCCATTGACACCAAGTGATGTGGTTCAGAATATCACCCCCACCTACCTCGGCCACATTTCGGTGGTAACTATATTATTGCAACAACTTGTTTTACTTAAAAGTTAAAGTTTGAGTTTCCTCTAACCCAAATAACCTCATTTTTAATATTTGGACATTTATATTAGTTGTGAGGTCAGAGTAAATTGCCTATCAAAAAGTCGGAATTTGCTGACATTTGTTGGCATAAGATAGCCATTTACAAATTGGCCTTAGCAAGCTTGTATGACCATTTCTTGGAAATTTCAAGTATAGCATTCAGTATGTCTGTAAACAATTTTTGATGGATGAGTCGAAACTACAGCATTGATGAAATTTGATTTGGAACTCACCATTTGCATTGCTTGTTGTATGGCATGATTGGTTGTGAAACAAAATTTGATTGGCACATTTTGCTCCGGAACAAGCTGTGATTTGAACCTTGCATCTTGGAAGTTGTAAGAAATGCATTTTCATAATAGTAAATATGGCTACCTAAGAATACAAAATGGGAGATTCTAAATGTGGTTGATCTTCCGAAGTTTTCTTTTGGCAAATACTGCTTGATGATTGTTATACATTTTTAAAGTTTATTTGATTAGTGAAACTTGAATGTTAATGAAGATGATTTGTATCCTGAAAATTGTATTAAATATGAATCCTATGTACATGTTGGATGGACAAAAATATACTTCATGAAGGTCAATCATCCTTTCAGCAAATGTAGAAAGGCAGAAAACCAAACCAGATTGAAATACAGACAAGTTAAAAGTGGATTGCAATTTTCATTTCTTTTCTCTAACAATTTAGTGCTCGGGATAATGTGCTACAAAGCTATATTTTCTAGCAGGTTTGAGATAAACTGAATAAATAAGAATGAAAAGTACCAAAGGCTTTAAAAGAAAATGGTACTAACAGCTGCCTCGCTAAGCATTAAGAAGTTAGTGTTAGGACTGGTCGGCCTTGTGTCAGGATAAATGTGACTGGGTGGGTGCTACATGTCTGCGGCATGATACCCCAGTGCTGGACATCACTATATACTGCCACACTGCTGACATCGTAGCGATATGACTGAAAAATTGTTAAAGCTATGTTAAAATCATGATCACATCACATCAATTCAAATGTTCGTCCTAGTGGCTAAAGTGAGTTATGGGACATGTCAGATACAGCTACCTTATGTGGTTTTAAATGTCAAATACAAATCACTGACAACTAACAGGAAGTCTGTTAGAAAGTATTTTATCTTGTTAGGGGTGAGAATGGGATATAAATAGATGCCGAGTTGTTGTCTGTAATTTGTACTCGGGGGGGGGGAATTCAGCCGGTATATGACATAATAGGACACAACCTACAAACGGCAGACTTTCTAAAGATGGATAGACGTGCAGGTTAATATGTGTTGATAATGTATTGAATGCAAGGGTGTGTATCCTGAATCATATGGATACATCGAACATGTATATTGTGTGGGCCCCCCAATACCTATGCTGCTATGCATCTAATCTAATTATTTAATGGAAATTTATACATTGTAATGTGTCGCTATATTCAAAATTTACAGGTGGAAGAGAATAAAAATAAAAAGAATGTTAAAAGATATCGTCCTCACCTAATACATTGTTATAGCTGAAAATGATCATTTATTTTTTCCAAATGGCTATTGAGGAGTACGTGTATATTGTTTATTATTTAGATCTTTTGATTGAAAAACACCCACTGTACTTAATTTGGTCCTTACCAGAATTTGTTTTGTGGTCATAGTTCAGGTCTAATTAACCACTGTTGTCTTCAGGCAGGGAAAGATATTGTAGTGCCAACAGGCTTTTGAACACATGAAATTATGTCTAATAAGCCATGATTATCATTAGTCCTTATTAACTATTGTATCTGGCTAAAGTATACATAAATGCCTAATTTGCCTTTAGGGATAAAGCCATCCCAGCAGAATAATGGCTTTCTGTAGACATACTCACTGATTATACAGAAAACCAGCTTATTGTCAACCAGTCTATTGATACCTGGAATCACAGAAAGGATTGTCAGCAGCATGTTCTTCTTCTAATCTTTTGAAGTGAGGCCCAAAAGAGATGTTCATTTATATAATGTAGCTACAGTACAAACCAGGTCTATTCAAATAGGTATGTTTGACTTTAGAGTGAAATCTGATTTTCAAGTGAGTTGTCATATTAATATTTAAGAATGAATTTAATTAATCTCACAATTTTAAAGGGAAGCTTTCTTTGTCAATGGGTTTGTAATTTAAAGGGATTCACAGGTGAGGATGTGAAAGAGGCTAAAACTGTTTCTGAGACATTTTAATTTACTTGATGATGATCAGCACTGAATCAAAATTTTTAATGACTGCCTGAGTGTAATACTAATGCTGACATCATTCAGTTCTTCCTAGGCACCAAATAAAAATATCTGTTGTGTGTGTTTTGGACTTTTAAAGTAACTGATGATTTTTCAGTCATGAAAATTGTCGTAGATTTGTAGTTAGAATTCTGCATTTTTATTTCAGTTGTCTGCTGAGACGGTGGAAAAGGTTGTTTGTAAATCCAATCATTTAATGTTAGAGGCACATACAAAGCAGTATGGACAGTTCCTTGTTCATTTCAAGCCTCAGAGCGACGGGGCGGAGACAGAGCTGAATAGGATTTATGCTATCGTAACACAGGCTCAGAAACCATTCTCGTGTAAGTACATGATGTCCTTAAATTGTTTTGCAGGGAACAATATAAATAGAAAATAGTTCACCTATAGTTGACTGATCATATTGTTTTGCTTACACAAGTTGTTTGTCCCCATTGGGAATGAGAAAATAATGTAGAGAGTAGTGAGGAATCAGTCCTTTGACAATTTTCATGTCACTTTAACATTTATTGGCATATTTATTGCTTTGACTGGCATCTGCAGTGTCAACAATGCTTTTGTTTATTATATGATCAAAATTACAGTAACAAGCATTGCTATGAAAGCAGAATAATTCAAGATTCATTTTGATTGTCAGTAATTGATAATCGATTATAATAGTACAGTATAGTTCTTTTGACAATTTTAACTAGAACATTTCATGGCATCACAACACATCTTGTTTGAGGGATGATGGTCCATTTTAGACAGGTACTCAAAATGGTTGTTCATCATCGGTGCTAGACCATTTTTTGCAAGATAACCATGTGGGAGTAAAAATTGTGAATTCATTGACAAATATTTTCAAGTTTCAGAAATGATGAGATATTTAGGAAATATCTCAAATGGATCCAAATAATTCCTTACTCGGTCTGGATATCTGTTATACTTGGAGCATAGCATCAGGAAACTGTCCATTAACATCCATCTCCTCCCCCCCCCCCGACCATGCCCAGAATTCTTCCCATATGGTTACCCTGCTTCATACCAACTCTAAGGTCACTAGTTGACCCTGATACAGCATATCAGTGGTCTGTGTAACAGCTTTTAGTGAGCCTTGATACTAATGTGTCCTGATACAGCTTTTAGTGAGCCCAGATACAACTTTATAATGTGCCCTGATGCAGCTTATTAATGGGTCCTGATGCAGCTTATTAATGGGCCCTGATACAGCTTATTAATGGGCCTTGATGCAGCTTATTAATGTGCCCAGAAACAACTTTTTAATAGGCCCTGATACAGCTTATTAATGGTCACTGATGCAGCTTATTAATGGGTTATGATACAACTTATTAATGGGCCCAGATACAGCTTATTAATGAGCCATGGTACAGCTTATTAATAAGTCCAGTCCAACAAGCTTATAACTGTGTCCTGGTACAGCTTATTAATCAGCAGAGTCCTACAGAGCTTATTAAAGGCCCCTGATACAGTTTATGAAAACCATTATTTACTACCGAGTAGTTGACCCTGGTTAGCAAGATAATTATTTGCATTGCTAGCTTACTGCTGTGAACACACTCGTGTGCTGGTTGCATACATGCCAATCATTACGCTTTTGGCATAATCATTACGCTTTTTTTCAATAAATTACGCCTTGTGCATAAATGTGTTTGGATTACGCTTTTTTGGAATATCCCCCTCCCCCCAAAATTAATTTGTTTTCTCATTTTTATTAACATCCCATTAATCACTCAGAACATATTTTAGAAAAGACAGCTTATGTGTAACTATGTCATAAAAGTACACTTGTCTGTAGACTAGTGGTGACTTTCACAAGTGTTATGTTCTATTTATAGCAGCTGCCCTATTTCCAAGAAGACCTCAGTTTCTGTTTATGGCAGTTGTCTTGCTTAGGACAGAACAGACTTGTTTTCTAATTGTTAATCTTTGCTCACATATTCTTTGTTAAAAATAATGCGAGGTACAAAACCATTCTGTAGGAATTTGGTGATAAAAGTTGTCCTATTTATTCTAGTTGATGTATATGTTAAAACAAAAATGATTTCACTTAATGGATTAGAAGAAAAACCCCTAGAAAAAACAACTCCGACATGAATAACACAATACAGTGCCATTCTAGGGTAACTTCATGCCCATTGCAGGCTGTGTGGAAAGGATTTTAATATTGGTCATAGTGTAAATCAAAGACGCCTTGAATTAGCTCGTTTTGCTAACTCCAATATTAGGGTAACTTCTTTTTTACAGCAGAACTAAATTGTGGAAACGAATTTTATAAATGCATGGGTGTTATTTACCGAGCACTTAATAGAATACTGACTACAAATAGTGGTAGAATACAACTTTGGTCCTTTGTTCAAACCGATGCTTCCTGACGCAAAAATTGCAGAAAAAAAATGCATGTTTTGTACATATTGACATTGAATTTTGTTATGTTATATGTGGATTATGCTTTTTCTGCTCAGATTACTCCTTTTGTCCACTTGGATTATGCTATTTCCTCGCCAGGGGTTGGCATTTATGTGATTGTACATTTTCAGAGGACAAGTAGTGTTTATTTTGATCCAACTTGCCAAGTAGATAGGTCTGGTTACATGTTGGGTGTATGACATTTAAGGTAAATGAGAAGTGTATCTAGGGTCTCTAAATCTTTGGCAAGTGCTTTTAGTAAAACTTAAAACTAAGTTTGCATGATGGCAAATTCAGCTCCTTCTTGTGACTGTTAATTTATGTCTCCTAGTGCCTTTCATTAGCAGTCTGTACAATAGGATTCTTAACCTAGTACCATTCATTAGTCTGTACAATAAGATTATCAACCTGGTGCCATTCATTAGTTGGATTTATAACCTGGTGGCATTCATTAGTAGTCTGTACAGTTGAAATTTTAACCTGGTGCCATTCATTAGTAGTCTGTACAGTTGGATTTTTAACCTGGTGCCATTCATTGGTAGTCTGTACATTAGGATTTATAACCAGGTGGCATTCATTAGTAGTCTGTACAGTTGGATTTCAACCTGGTGCCATTCATTAGTAGTTTGTACAATAGGATTATTAACCTATTGCTGTTCATTAGCAGTCTGTGGGATTATAAACCACCTGCCTTTGTTAGGAGGATTGCTAACCTAATGCCATTCATTGGCAGTTTGAACAGCAGAACTGTTAACAGTGTTGTTCATTATCAGTCTGTACAGTAAGATTGTTGACATAGTGCCATTTATAGCAGTCTGTACAGTAGGATTGTTGACATAGTGCCATTTATAGCAGTCTGTACAGTAGGATTATTGACATAGTGCCATTTATAGCAGTCTGTACAGTAGAAGTTTTAACATAATGCTGTTCATTATCAGTCTGTACAGTAGGATTGTTGACATAGTGCCATTTATAGCAGTCTGTACAGTAGAAGTTTTAACCTAATGCTGTTCATTATCAGTCTGTACAGTAGGATTGTTGACATAGTGCCATTTATAGTAGTTTGTACAGTAGAAGTTTTAACCTAATGCTGTTCATTATCAGTCTGTACAGTAGGATTATTGACATAGTGCTAGCCCAGGATTAACTGACACTCACTTTATTGAATGCATGATGAATATGCTTTTCAATAGTAATGGAAAAAATGGCCTTTCCCTTACATAAATATTGAGAAAGGTGATTCATATTCATTTAGAAACATAGTCAATTATATTATTGATGCATGTACAAAGAGAGATAAGGATGGTTTGGCATCACAGTAATAGGAGTAGGTTATTTAGAACCCAAACAAATGAAGTAAAGTGTCTTTAACAAGGATTTGCCATGAGAGCTGACCCAGTCTGATGCAAACCCAAACCCATTTCGTTGCAAATCTAGTGCCTTACCACTGAACCACTTTGGTTGCTTGTACACGAAGGGAGGTAATTTGCATTAGTATTTTCATGACTCTTGTATCTTCAATTCTTTCACATTGGCATTTGCTTTAATGTAGTTAGATTTCAGATTTTTCTTGAGATCATGTATGAGGAAGTGGAGACATTGTGGTCAGTTGTCTTTTTTTTTCCTTGTTCTAATTTTAAATACTTTTACAATTTCATTTACTGTAGCTGGCTCATCAAAAGCAGAAGTAGGCCTTGGTTTGTTAAACAAGAGTCATCCGCAAGCAGCAAAACCTCTTTTCTCCTCATATGGTGGAAATTCATCCAGAAACATTACAACTTCATCTGCATCACCTCCGAGATTCACAAGGTAAATGTTGCACTAGAATTTTACATCCTTCTAACTAGAAGCAGGACAATGGTCCAGAAGCTCGTATAAATTCAGTACATTAACAAGACTTCAGGACATGTTGATGATCACTGCATTTAGGTGACACCTGTTCTGCTGCTGATTGATTTTTGTTGCATTTAATACAGAATCAGTAATTTTGAAATAAATGCAATTTTTTCTTCATTTCACCTAAATAAATTCAAATACAAGATTTTTATTGGATTTTTATTTAGAAAACATCAAAATCCAAAATAAAGGATCACCTGCTGAAAGCATTAATTCTTGGACTTCTTTTCTGTAAAAAAATTTAATTTTGGTTTAGATATTTTCTATATTGAAAGGTCATTGGTGATGTTTTTTTAACATCTATTCTTATGTCTATTCTTATGTCTCATGTTTTTATACATTAGTAAATTCTGCAGACTATTTTTGGTTCCCCCATTTCCATATTATTTTATATGAAGTTTTATCAGTATCAAGACATTACACCCTAATAATAACAAAAACAAACCCACACACTCCAGTGATTTCCAATCAGAATTTACAAACTACATATTAAAATTGAACATAAGCTAAAACAATGTAATTGCACAGACCATCCTACATTGCTACACTCATCCCTTTTGCTGACTAAGGCATACAGTAGGATTTACAAGCCATTCTATGAAAATTATTGCATTTCACCTTGACAGTATGTTATAACAGTGGTTTTTAAAGGCAAGGGTCATATGTCAAACAAGGGAACCCGCTAAGAATGGACTCTTGCTTTTGAAAGATTGAAATGCTTAGAAAGTGAAAACACAACATTGCTGTAATAACACATGCCATATGCAAGCGTTATTTTTGAAAAAAATATGGTTTAAATGCAACAGTAATTTTTTATTAATTAAAATAATGATCAAAATATATCACTGGCATGACCCGCTATGACATTCTATCCCATATCACTGTATAAAGGATTAATGAATCTTGGTTACTGAGGATAGGGCTATATATTCTATTGCAGTCAAGAGGGTAATGAAAAATGATAAAAACTTAAATATACATGAAAGTATATGTTTTGTTGATTGAATATGCTGTTGTTAAAAAGGAAGTAAATTGAAAGTATAAGAATTAAATGATTATGGCTTGGTATTTATCAATGTGTAAATTTTACCTAATCACTGACAGTTGACATAAAGTCCTTTGGACTTTATTTACTTTGTGAGTGATTAGGTAAAATTTACACATTGATAAATACCCAACCATAATCAGTTAATCCTATATTAATTCCTTCCACACTCTAAAAGTGTCATTTACATCAAATGTTCATAATAGATGTAGATTTGTTTTCTGTAATTTCTTAATCTTCTTTCCCTGTATGCATATTTTTTTTTTCCATTTTCCCATTCAGTCAAGGTATCACTTGACAAGCTCATTGGCCTAAATTTTAGTACAGCAAATGAAACTAATGGATAATTGTCTGTACTTGCAGAGAAATAGTTTTAAATGGTACCTGTCACTAATGATACCATTTTTTTTTTAGCATGAAAGAAAACAGGAAGCTTTCAGAAAGGCATAATGATGCAAAGGATGAAGAAAGCAAAGAAAACCGAAATACGATGTATGTATTTTATCAATGAGTGTAGGCAGGTTGTTTAAATTTTTTTTTTAAACAATGTGCATATTAGAAAGATTACAACAGTGGTACCCTTCATGAACAACCTCACTGACCATCACAAACACACACTCTTTACAGTCAGAATGCCTTGGCACGGTCAAGTTTGTATTCAAAAGTACCCCTCAAGAAAGGCCACCCTGCTAACGCAGCTATCATATTACTGCACAAATGTAAACTTTACTCCTCACAAGCGGTCACATTTTATTATTAATTTGTACAGAACCAATATTTAATGACGATGAGGTAAGTAATCTGACTATCTTTCCTGATGTATTGTTTCCGGATATCAGGTTTGCATTACTGAAAGAAGTGTTAGCTAAAATACATGTACCACTAAGGTTATTATTATATATGAATGCTGACGTTTGCATAAAATGGTTTCAGCAGTAATGTGATATAGCTTTGGGCTTTACATAGCGTTTTTGTTTTTTAATTGATGATTTCGACCACAAGGGCTTGTATTGTTGCTATACATTTTACCTGTCATACATGTGCTACGCAATAACTAGTTATTGTATAGTACATGTATGACAGGTAAATTGTAAGCAACGATACAAGCTTCTTTGATTACAACCAGATGTTTTTATTTGTCAAAATCATAGCATGGTCAGATAAAAATGTGGTCAGCTGTGTTTTTATAGAGCTTTGGGTTTCTAACGGCGGATTTTGTAAAAAAAATTGATGCTCACGTCTGACATAATTGTCAAGATCACTACATGGTCAAATAGGCTAAAAATAGATTTTGTGGATTAACACACACACACACACACACACACACACACACACACACACACACACACACACACACACACACAGAACCAATTAACATTAAAAAAAACAACAGAATTCCAGACAAAGACCGAAAATCATGTGACAGTTCATAATGACTTCCTGTTTAATAACAAATGTTTGTTCTGCAAAAACACACATAAGGAGAGCCTAACGGTTTTACATTAGGTATAAAAGAGAACATACAAAATCCCTTTACTTCATTGCAACATGGTTCTTGTTATAAGGTGGGTAATGTCTTGAATCTCATTGTAGTATGTAATAGTAAAATGGTGTGTATGTATGTATGTATGTATGTATGTATGTATGTATGTATGTATGTATGTATGTATGTATGTATGTATGTATGTATGTATGTATGTATGTATGTATGTATGTACGAATGTATGATGTACTATGTATGTATGTATGTCTGATGACTGTATGAATGTATGATGTATGTATGTATGTATGTATGTATGTATGTATGTATGTATGTATGTATGTATGTATGTATGTATGTATGTATGTATGTCTGATGACCATTACCTACATATGTTAGGATGTATGTATGTGTGTGTGTGTGTGTATGTATGCATGTATGTATGTATCTATGTATGGATGGTTGGATGGATGGATGGATGTATGTATGTGTTTATATATGTGTATATATATATATATATATATATATATATATATATATATATATATATATATATATATATATATATATATATATATATATATATATATATATATGCACTACAAGACTGGGTTCATACCAAAGATACAAAAATGGCAACGGCTTCGCTTGGTGCTCAGCACTAGGAGGTTAGTGCTAGGACTGGTCTGCCTGGTATAAGGATAATGTGATTGGGAGGGACATGATGTCACATGTCTGCAGCATGATACCTTATTGCAAGACATTATAAACTGTCACACTGCAGACATTATAGTCACACAATAGAAATTCCTTTAAAGCTATGTTAAAAATCCAAATCACACACACACACACACACACACATTATATTATAATGACTAGCAAATATGATGTGCTAAGTGCTTCAAGTACTCATCAAAAGTGGCTCAATTAGATGCACACATTTATTTTAGAAATTCTTTATAAATTTTAAAAATTGACCAAAAAATGTTTTTACCCTGGGAAGAAAAATGCAATTAATAATGTGCATCTTAAGAAGGTAATGACAGTTTATCTTTTTATTGCAGTAAAAGGGTAGAGGGTAGTATCTGTATCAGCTACCTTGGCATGATTTTGCAAGTGTGTTCAGCCAGTTGGGACATACTGTAAGAATATGGTTATGTTACCTGTTTTCCTGTTCATCAATTCTGTTATCCTCATCTGATGATGGAGGGAAACTTGGTTGCTCATAGTCACAGTCTGACAAGTCATTTTTTACTGGTGATGAGAGTGGTTCCTCAAAACTGCTGGCTGATGCACTTTGTTGGAAAATGTTTAGTCTGGTATCAAACTTTTAAGTAATTTGGATGGACTAGCTGGAATGTATCTCTCATCACTGGTCTGTTATATATAAAATCTATTTACTCTTCTAACTAAATGAAAATAGTTTATAAAAGCTGAACAGTTTTACATATATGAATATAAGGTATTTGTTTTGAAAATGTACTTTCATTTACATTGGGAGTTTACATATTGTGTTTGAGGTATTAAACTTAACTTTCAATTTCCTGATGTACTACAAAGTACTACAAACTTTAAAAAAAAAAAAAATTTAAATGCCGACTTATTTTTTTCTTATTTCTTTTCTCCAAACCTTTAAGTTGTAGTTCTTCCTTTATTTCAAGAAATCTGACCTGCATTTTGTTACTACATATTGTCAGAAATGTCACTTTCATAAAAATATGGATTAATATATATGAAGCTAAATTTTATGATCTCTTTCTAATGAACTTTTTAGCCCTTGACCCTGAGTTGTTTCATTGTCTGTTTGTTAGGAGCATTGTTCCTCATGTGCAGCAATAATCTAAAACAAAACACCATATTAGAGAATGTTTATTAGTCACATATACTGATGGCTATTCACAAACATCCTAAAATTAGTCATGATACAACTAAAAAATTGTTAACATGACAACACCACCACCACCCAAATAATCATAACACAATATTGTCATATTTCTACTACATATCGTTTTGTAGAGATTTGTATTGAATGTGAATGGGAATAAACCTCATGATGTTTGTAAATATCTATATATAATCTGATTCACACATTAGTCTGACAATAAAATATATATGAAGAGCTAAATCTGCTGGCAGAAAGTTTTTTTATTCACATGGTCAAACAACGCTGAAGGCAACATGAAACTTTCGACAATATTTGTAAAATGTTTATATCTCAGTTCTTGATTTATTAGATATTTACTGAATTTGTTTTGGAAACTATGACGGAACAGTCTACAGGGTACAAATGGAAATGATGCTGTGACTGATCTGTTGAATATCATAGATATAATATGGTACTTGTCATTAAAAAAAAATCGCCCTACTGCTTCTCTCTTTCAATAGCCCCTTATTTTCTTTGGAGGTGACACTTGACAAGTTGCTTCCTCTGATAGTGACATTTCAAGCCTAGACCGTTGATTCTTTTGTGTTGATACATTTGATGTTCCCTTGGCTTGGTTGTCAAATCTGTCCACCTACAACAAAGTGCTTGGTCTTTCAGAAAAGAAAGCTTGGAAAACCCATCAGCATTTGTATTCCCACATTTTGCTGTAACACGCCTTACCCCTCTGCCCTTGCTTGTACCTCCACAATCTCCTTTTGGCATGATTGTGATGATAAAACTTTTCAAACTAACTAATATGGAACGGAACATTTGCTTTGTTTATGTTTTGATAGAAACAGAAGTAAGGTGTGTGTTCGAAGTATGATGTTAAGTGATCTACACAATCCAGAAATTACCAAGCAAAAAATATTGGTCTGATGTGTACGATTTTCGATAACACGCCTGAGCGTGTTTCTCATTTTATTATGGCAAATGTTTTCATTGGGTGATTTTTTTTTTTTACACTGCTTTTAGATTTTATTTTCTATTCAAATAATATTGAATTTTATTAATTTTATCTACACTGGTATGGCACTTTAATCCTTTACTCCATTGATCTGTGGTACTTACATTTTAGCACTTGAAACTATTGCTTTTTGTTTCAAGCACAGTAAAGCCTCTGGAAAGACTACCTGTCTTGAAAGACCATTATGTTTTGGCAGACAGAGGTCATTTAAACCAGGTTCCACTGTATAATTGTATTATCAGAAATTAAGTCATTTTTTTAAGCTTATCTGGCATTCATTCACATTATAGCATACACTTTTAGTTGAGTGGGACATTTGACTGAATTTTCTTGTTTTGTTCAATCTGCTGGACTAAATATGTGGCGTGTCAGTAGTTTTAAGCTGGATAAATTATTCACCCCCACTGTTTGAAAAGTTGGAGTTTTGATGGAACATGTCTACTGTGACACAACCGTTATTGGTTAGCGAGCGCAGAGAGGTCTAAAAAGGGTACAGATCTTGTCCTTGCTGTTAGCAGGGCTGCAATGATGCACCTTAAGCTTTGTATCTCAATAATATTGCTATATTTTGAAATGTTTATATAAAATAATAATGCTTGTACAAATGATAATAAAATGATGTCCTTTACACAGCTTGCACGTGACTGTGCCGCTCATAATTTCATCAGTATTTGTCTCGTCAATGTAAAATAATGTCAGACATGACTTTTTGCATTTGTATTTAGAATCATTTCATATTCCATTTCCACTGCTGTCCACTTGAACTTATTGGCATAAATGATCTGTTTTCCATTACATTTTTATATATTTGTTACGAATGCTTTTAATGAAGAATTGCAATCAAAGAACTATTGTCTTTAAAGTTAAAACAGGGAATGTAATATCCCTTTTTGTTTATTTAATTTGTTTTGACAATTAAAACTTTTAGGAGTTAGTCAACTGAAACAAAACCACTCTTTCAGGTACTGAAATTGGTAACTGCTGATTATAAGAGGAAAATCTCACTTGTCACTCAAAAAAGGCAAGGATATTTCCACACAGGCTCTCATGTCCTGGTTCTATTTGATTAAGCCTACAAGAAAGTAACTCAAGACACAAGTTCCTTATGCATATCTTTTCTTCAGGTTATGGTATTTGCCACTTGTATGGCTTTGAAGTAAAACTTCGCTGACATGACAATATCATCATTAATGCTCTGGAGAGTGGCACCCATGTTTGTCTGAAACAACATTATCCAGTCTTTTTCTGAGCCAACTTTCATCTGAAAGGGCTTGGTTTGATATGATGGACCTGTATCAGCAGAGCATCAGGCCTTATCAGGTCACTCATTAACGTAATAACGACTTTAGTTGATCTTTCTGCTCAGTTTGCAAGTGCAAAATCATATTCAAGAATTAGTGCTGCCCATTAAGAGGTTTAGTGTTAGGACTGGTTGGCCTGGTGTCAGAATAATGGGTGGGACATGATGCTAGATGCTGCATATCTTCTGCGTGATACCCCATTGCTAGACATCACTATAACGCTCCAGTGGCCTAATAGTTAGATCATCTGCTTTGGATGCGGGAGGTCGTGGGTTTGATTCCCGGTCGAGTCATACCAAAGACTTACAAAAATGGAACTAACAGCTGCCTCGCTTGACGCTCAGCATTAAGAAGTTAGTGTTAGGACTGGTCGGCCCGGTGTCAAGATAATGTGACTGGGTGGGACATCATGCTACATGTCTGTGGCATGATGCCCCACTGCTAGACATCACTATAAACTGTCACACTGCATACATCATAGAGATATGACTGAAATTTTTTAAAGCTTCCTTAAAAATCATAATCTCATCACTAGACATCACTACAAGCTGCCAAACTGCATACATCGAAGCTGTATGATGGAACAATTTGTTGAAAATCCAAATCACACATACTTGTTCTCTTTATGTATTATTATGGGTAATGTATTTGTATTATGGGTGTATTTGAAGAAGAAACAACGTAATAATAATTATCTGATCATAATATTGGTATTCCCTCCCTGGATTACATTCTTGTACATATCTGTTTAAATAATAAATGGCAAATGATGTATGGATTTTGTACAGATCCCTGCACATGAGGGGAGACAACTCTCATGTCTTAGCACTTCATTACTCAACAAGCCAATAAGATAAGATAAGATGTCTTGTGTTTTGCATGGGAGAGCTGTATATGTGAGGTAGTGGAAGTTCTCCCAATCTGCCTATGATTATTGATTGGGTAAAAATTAATAACAAAAGATATTATTTACTCCTAAAAACCATGGTACTGTTTTTACACAAACCATTAGTAGCCTTTTCTAATGCACCCACTGCCAATTGGTTCAGTTGTGTGCATCTGTATACATGATCTGATTTGTCAACCAGTTAGAGTAATTTTTTCTCTATCTTTAACACAATTAGAGGAGTTGAAACATTTTTGTAAGTGAACATTACTAAAGACTGCGGGAACCACACAAGGAAGACCATTTTAATTTGCTTTGCATGTTTGTAAGCACATGTAGATGACCTAATTAGATTGGCATGCTGTTTTAAAAAACATCCAATGTTTTGGAAATTTTTTTTTTTATCTGTTGGTCTGCGAAACACTCAGATAACAATACTACAACAATGGAGTCATACATGTAAGTCAAAAACTAGTTGGATAATATGGTGTGATTTGGATTTTTTAAAACATGGCTTTAAAATTTTTTCAGTTATATCATGATGATGCCTGGAGTTTGACAGTTTATTGTGATATCTAGCACTGTGGCATTATGTTGCAGACATATAGCATCATGTCTCATTCAGTTTTATTATCCAGACTCCAGGTCAATCAGTTGTAGCATTAACCTCCTAATGCTGAGGGTGAAGTTAAGCTGCTGCTATTACTGTTTTTAAAAGCCTTTGGTATGACTCTGTTGGGGTTCGAACCCATGGCCTCCTGAGGTGTACACTGCTAGGCCACTGGATATTATGGTAGAGAAATAAAAAATGTAATAGTTATGAATAGTTGTAGAAAATAGAATAGAAATAGAAATAAAATAGAATAGAAATAGAAATAAAAAATGTAATAGTTATAGAAATAATGTCTTTTAAAATCAGATTACCAAAAAGGCAGATATCAATATCATGTTGAAACATTTAAAAATGATTATAAATTTCTATATTTTGATTGGTCTGTAGGTCTGTATCTCCCAGTGACAAGTTCCTTCAGAGAGGCACTGAGAAAAGCAGAGAGATTTTGTCATCATTTGGGACTTCGGGTTTTTACAGCAGTACACCATCTAAACCTTCAGTGCTTTTCACGTAAGTATGTGAGGTGTGAATTATAGCTATAACGTTTGAATTTACCTGTTCCAATAAGAAATGCTTGGGACAAGGAAGGCACTTTCAGTGAGAAGTAGTCACCTACATTGGAATTTTGTATCATATGAACTCTTAGAGTAATTGCAGTAACCAGGCATATATTTGTTGCAAACTGCCTTTCCTGTGTACCATACATTTTTAAATGGAATAGCCTATAAGAATTAGGAACCAGTCCATTTTGCTTTGGTAATCTGGCCAAAATATTGTGATTTATCTTAATTCTTTGTGTCTGCCTCTTCTGTTTGCAAACTGGTCTCATGCTACATTGATTGAATGAGGCTGATTGGCTGTAAATTTTTATTTGAATTTATTAAGATGACATTTATGGTATTGAATGGGGATGCAGCCTGGGGCAGCAATGGGTCGGAGTCTGAAGTTACATTTATTTATATGGTAATATGAACTTGAAGTTTGTAACATGAACTCCATTTAATGACAGAGATGCACAATTAGAATGAAGTGACAAAGTCTTTTGGATTAATGCCATAGAAAGATGTGGTTAAAAAGTCACATTTACTTAGGAAATGTGCACTCTTTTTTATAACCTTAACCAGATCTACACTGATTGAAGGAGGGTGATGGTAGACTCATGCAGTCAGTGTCAGTGAAGGAAATGGGACAAGCCAATGGGGTAGAATGCCAATATGATTTAATATTGACACAGTATGGAAAATTAGTGGATCAAGTTATCAATTCGAGCAATGCTTCAATATAACAGATATCAGGATTGATGAATTTTTTAAAACCATCCTGTCCAAAAGAAGACATATGCTGAACTTTGGAATCTTGTCAGAAAAGCTGTTGTTGTTGCCGTATAGGCAAGCAACAGCAGAGAGAAGATTTTCTGTCAAGAAACAGTTATCTGTTGAGATCCACAGGTGAATGAAAGTCTCACAGATCAATGGTCAATAAATGACCTGACATAATGAGAAAAACAGTTGGCACCTTCAGAAATCATAATTAGCACTGAAAAAATGACATACCTCCTGGAAGACACAAGTACCAAACTATCTGGATAAGGAGAAAGAGGATCCACAGGAAGAGAAAATCAGAAAAGGAAGCAAGAGGAAGTTAGTCCTGAGTGGAGTGGAAGAACTGAAAGCCAGAAAGCTGCATCTCAAAGCCGACATTGCTAGACTATATTCTTCCTCAGTTAAAAAGGCAGAAGAAGCTGAGTTCAAGGAACTTAGTGTTCTTTTCAGAGTCAAATTGAAGAGAAACAGCAGCTTAAGTTACATGTTTATAAAATAATACTGATTGTTTACATGCCTTCTAGATCATTGTAAAACAGTTTAAGAAATTTAATTATGAATAGTTTGAATTTTATTAGACAATATTTTGCATTCATGGCTTATAAAACAAACATTTTATACAAAATGTTAGCTAAAATAGGCTTTGCAAATCTATGTTCATGGTGTTTGAGAGTTTGGGAAAAGTCGTGGAATTTGTAATTCATATTGCTGTATGAACTCTGCCATTAGCTTCTGGTAGCCTTCTGAAATTAATTGGTATTAGATGTTCAAGTGGGGACTGCAAGTAGCTGAGTGGTCTAAAGGGTCTAAAGTTTTCACTGTTACTGATCACTGCCATCTCACCTGTCTGCAGACGTTCAAGTCTCTGGCTTGGCCATTGTGGGTATGTGAGAATGCTTGCCAGTAGCTACTTGTGGGTCAATGATTCTTTCCACGTGTTCTTCCTCCATCATTTATACTGGATGCCATGTATCTTGTGCAGAAAAAATTAAACACTATAGCAACATCATGTTCCAGTTGTTGTAGAGTTTATCGACATTTTTCAGCACAATTTAGGCTATACATGGTGCGTAGCATTACTGGTGGAGGAAGAACCCCGGGAAGAACCACCGACCCACGAGAAGCTACTGGTAGGCTTTCTCATGTTAGCCGAGTCTGGACTCAAACTCACACAGAGGTGAGATGGCAGTGATCCATCATGGTCAGCGCTTTAGTCCACTTGGCCACTCAGGGCGCCAACATGTTCAAGAGGACCCAGAAAAGCTAAAAATGCTTTTGCTTAAAATCGGGAATAAATAAGACCTAGCCCTTTCTGGTAGAAACAAACTTCAAAATTCCACTATGGGTGATCAATGCTGCTGATTGATCCCACAAAAATGTCTTAAACAAAATGATGTCTGTGTTTCCAGTTTTTGTTATTTTGTTTCTCCTTTAAATAAAAGTAAAATTTAATTACCAATTTGTATTTGATACATTGAAATTACCTTTGTCAATGGATACATTAGTTATGGAAATTTTCAGATACAGCAAGAAACGCACACCTGGACTGATGCCTGATCCCAAACAGAACAGACCTCTCCTGTCAGAAAATATATCCTATAGCTGGAGTCAGCAGAAAACAAGTCAACAGTCAGAGAACAAGCCAGTTCAGACTCTTCATGGGTAAGAAAGTGACAGACAAATATGTCAGGTACTTTAGGATAAGACGAGGACAGTAAGTAGGGTTAAGAAATCGACAGACCTGCAAGCCAGTTCTGACTTTTAGTTTTGATAAAATGACAGAATGTAAACCAGTTCATAATTTTTATAAGTTTGGGACTCTAAAGGGGTAAGAAAATGACCAACAAGCCCAGTTACAGTTATTCATCAGTTATTTGATATTGGAGGCATTAAAGAGTAACCAGATACCAAGTATGTCACAATCATGTCATTGTCATAACCACATACAAACATATCACAAGCATGTCAGTGTAGCAACCACATGCCAAGTATCTCATAAGCATGTCAGTGTAGTAACCAAATACCAAGAATGTCACAAACGTGTCAGTGTGGTAACCACATACCAAGCAAAAAGCATGTCAGTGTCACATTAATGATTGTTTTACTTTTTTTTATAAGTGGTTGTCATCAGCAGGGAAATTCAAATCAAATGTAAAAATAATTAATAAATTCAAGTAATGATAAAGGTAAATTAAAGAGTTAATTATTTTCATTCATTTTACTTTCCTTATTTGCTACAGCTTCTCCAATCTTGGAAATACCTGCTACATGAATGCCATACTGCAGTCACTGTATGGGCTGGAAACATTTGCTACAGACCTTCTGTATACGAACCACAAGTTGATGAAGAATTTCACACCACAGTCTTTGTACTAGTAAGTTTTTGCAATGACATCGTCAGGATCTTCAGCAGTAGGTCATAAGTCAATAGTTACTTTCTGTGACATTATTGACACTAGATTAAATTGGTTGTAATTTATATTTATGGTATGAAAGAAATGGAGATGAAAATGGTACTTGCAGCTGTTAGTAGTACACAATTCCTCCATTTTTGCTTTTAGCGTGTGGTTGCTTTGATTGATATCTTATTAAAAGGCTGATCCTTTATTGATGATGATATTGATGAGATTGCCTTTGATTAGCTTGCCTGGACATCAAGCAGAAAAACTAATGGAATGGCAGACCTGCCAGCCCTTAAAATTTTGCTGCAAGTCTTAAAGAAATGACTCTTAAAATTCAGACTTCTGGAATAATAGCGAAAATGACAGAAATATGATTGTGGTAAAATCCTATACTGGTTTGTCTGTGTTTGGTTCAGATCTGGGTATCACATTTGGTTTATGGGAGTTGATCAGGAAACCAGACTAACTTATACAAGTACCTCAGATGCTTTAAACTGCGCATACTTTTTCAAGCAAAATATCTGCATAATTTTAAAAATCATATTTTCCAACTTGACAATATTAGTACATGGCATTTTATTGCACGTTACTGAAAATTGGTCTAACAGAAAAATATTTGTTTTATTGAGATCTTTTTAGGGTTGACAGGTCTGTAATTGCACGTTGCTTGTCGTCCATTGGTTTTGACATCCTTTAGTTATTCATAAACTACTTGGAAGATTGCCATGAAAGTCATCCCATTCATTTCAAGGTCTAGATGGTTCTAAATGAAAATTCAGGCACTTGAATTTTGTTTCTTGCATTGTGAAACCCTTGAAAGTTATAAAATGTGGGGGAAAAAAAATCCCTTGAAAAATTTTAAATTTTGAATAGATATCCTTTTAAAAGTTCTTGAATTTTGCTTATCTTTATTTCTTTCAACTGTTTCTGTTTTACTTATTTGGGGGAACCACTTCGCTAGCCTAGTAGTTAGAGCATTCGCCTTGGATACGGGAGGTCGTGTGTTCATACCCTGGCCGAGTCATACCAAAGACTTTAAAAAATGGTACTAACAGCACTTGGCACTCAGCATTAAGAGGTTAGTGTTGGGACTGGTTGGCCTGGTGTCAGGATAATGTGATTGGGTGGGACATTATGCCACATGTCTGCGGCATGATGCCCCAGTGCTAGACATCACTATAAACTGCCACACTGCAGACATCGTAGCAATATGACAGAAATATTGTTAAACTAAGTTAAAAATCATAATCACATCACATCTGACAGAAAAAATATCTGAAATATTGATAGATCATGCTGTTGTTTAGTAGTACTTTTAATTATTAACATTTAGATTTATATTTTTATGTATGTAATTTAACTGTTTGGGTCTAAGTTTAAACAAAGGTCATGTTTAGTATTAGATACTCATATTTAGTCATATCTTGAAAGAATTTTGAAAATTTTGAAAATCACTATAAACTGCCACACTGCAGACATCATAGCAATATGACAGAAATATTGTTAAACTAAGTTAAAAATATGACAGAAATATTGTTAAAGCTACGTTAAAAATCTAAATCACACTCACACCCTTATTTGGGGGAATTTTTTTTAATGATTTGAATACATAATTTGATCACACTCTACATTTAATATATTACTTTCAATGTTATTCCTTATCTTGTGTTTTTATTTCGACTTCCCTATGCCTAGTTAGGTGTAACAATAAATCAACTTTGCCATGTGCATTAGTGATGGCAAAATGCGTGTTTAATTGCAAAATGGATTACAGAACCCCAAAATTCACAGATTAGGAAGGTCAAAGTTGATATGTCCGTGCTGTGCCGACATGTGGGTTGTGTAATAAGTTAACAGATTTCTTAAAATGGGTAACTGTGCTCTTCAAAAAGATATAAGAAGTGAAAAAATATGATTATTAGCATTTCAGAATCCTCAGAACAGTCAAAGGTAGCCTTTTTTGTGACAGATTTCATTCAGAGAAAAATGCTGTCAATCTCTGTTGGCTGCAGATCCCCTCTCCCATCATGTTCCACTTCAGTCTGTATCATTCTGATTATCAAACCAGCATTCTGAACTCCAATTTTAAAAGATTTTAAACCAGAAATTCTAACTTCATACCATTTCATGCAAGTTTAAACAAAACAAGATATGACATTTGCTTTAATTTTCATAGGTGCAGTCCTATTTACCCTTAAATCTTGTTCTTACGTGCTTAAAACAAGATGTTCTGGATATCCTGTGACTGCCACCTTGCATTGCACATTAGCATCCAAACAGTAATTAACCATATCTTAGACTTGGATCAGGCTCTGATGATATTGTTGAAGACATAATGTAACAAATAGATCACTTGAGATAAAGATCAAGAGGTGTGTCCAGGATACAATTAAGCAGAAATATGGCAAATAAACTAGCATGTTTCTGGATTTCATAAATAGATCACCGATTAGGAGAAAGTTTTATGGGTTGGATTTTTGTTGAGGAGTAGGAATTGAATATCAGGAAGCATATGAGCTTTTTGAAAGACATCCTACAAATCATGTGTGCAGTATTACCGGTATGCTGATTTACCACTGTAATTTTTCTCTGTGACATCAACCAATGTACTTTATCATTGTACTGGTATGTTGGTAAAGTCCATCACTAAGGAATGTACAAAAATTTCCAAGTGACCTTGGTTCAAGATTAATATTGACAGCATGATTTTTATGATAAAATAATTAAATTTTTTTTATTTGTAAAACAGCTGGATTTGTCCCAGTTTATTTTAAATCTTAGTGATGTCATTATCACATATGGCCAAATGAAATGTTGTGAAAGATGTTTGGGACAAGCCAATATTTTAAAATTTATTTACAAATATATGTTGACGTGTTAAGCACATGCATTCCTGTGTAGGACTTCAAATCATCCTAAGATATTGACGAGAGGACTTTTGTGTTTAAAGTTTATTCAATTTCGCAAGTCCATGAAGTATTTACATGTTCTGTTGATTGTTTTTATGTTTACTGGATGTTTACTAGCTGTATCTGAAAGATATCTTGCCCAGGTTTTGGCAACTCACTCAAGTTTTCCTATTATATCAGTAGTGTAGCTATTAAATTGTATGCTTAAATGTCAACAATTCTATTTTTATCAAGCTCTCTAACACCAGTACAATGACTTTCACAGGGTGTCAGTTATAGTACAAGTGTAATCATCCCTCTTAGATTTTAAATTACAGTTTATACAATTATTAACATGTAGTAAATTCATCTATTATTAGAATATTTAGGGGCATGGAGATTGGGAATTTCATAAATTTCTTATAAGCTGAGATTTTTTAACCCTTTACCTCATGGATCCACCTTTTGATGCCTCTACACCATTCTCATGGAGGCGCCTTTTGACGTCTGCTTTAAAAATCAGCCATTTGAGTGGGTTTTCATAATGCCATATTTGTGATATACCCCTTATTAGATGCTACATTTATTGGTGTGAATGATTATTACTTCAGATCACTTTGTTGCTGTTTAAGATCTGGTTGAAATCTACCATTTAAAGTAACTGGGTTGTATTCTCTGCTCTCCAAAATGTAGGCCACGGATTTTGTTCAGTACTTACGAGTTTTCATGATTAGAAACACAACTATGAAAGCTTCAGTAACTTAATTAAAAGCTCTGATATTGATGTAGCAATTAGCTTGTATAAATTATGAAATTCAGGTGATTTAGTGATGTAGACTCAACTTGTAAATTTTGAGTACGAGAAAAGAAAGCTACAGTTGGTGATGCAGCATCATTGATTTGACGAACAAGTTCTCGCAAGATTTTGAAGCGCGTGAAAAATTATTTGTGAAAAATAATTACACAGCTACTGTGCTATACCTGGTATGCAGTTTTTTTTGGTACCCAGCTCACTTACAGAAAGGCAGTGGAGAGCAGTGAGAAAATGACACTTTTCAGTGTTCCAAATGCTAACTTTGATTTCAGATAGAGGTTAATTATCCATACCTCATCCACCCACACATCAACTTCTAAATGTTGGTCTTAATACAAGATTTTTTTAAAAAAATCCATGATTTAAATCGTCTACAGTACAGATCATTTAACACCCTCTTTTGCAGAAAGCCTATCAGTTGTTTTGTATTTAGATTGAGTTTTGGACGCAATGCTCAAGGTGATTAAGCTACAGTTCTGATTGACGGTTTTTGTTTTACCCTGTCCTTGGATGAACAGAAAACCACCAGTTGGAATTGAATGTAACATTGTTAGCCGTGGGAAATCCGATTGTAGCCTACAATTCAATCCATGTAGATAGAAGCATTGGTATTAAATGATCAGTAATTTAAATCATTCATGAAGAAGCCTGGCATGTTTCCTTTATGTTGATATATTTTATCAGTGGCTGAGCATGCTGGTGGTGGTGGGGCATATTTCAAACCAAGTGAATTAGTCTTCTTGTGCTGATTGTAGAAGGCAACTGGGTGTTGTCAGTATCTGATAGAAATTAGTACAGCTGCCAGTGTCGGCTGCCTCTGAAGAATTCTCATCTTTAAGAATAAAAAGTCAAACAGTAATTATTCATGACTGCTGAAGATTAAAGCAGACCTGCCAGCCCTTACGATTTTGCCATAAGTCTTAATGAAAATTACCCTTAAAGATATGGACTTGTGACATAAAAAACAAAAGCTTTGGAAAAATGAATTAGCCCAAAAATCTGGACAAGTCATTGATCAGTGTTTGATTTGCATCTTGGATTCATATTAGAATTGGTGAAATTAGTCAGGAAACCAGACTAACTTTAAAGCAGCACCTTTTAGATGCTTTAAACTGTACCTATTTGTTCATGCGAATCATCTGCATGATCAAACTGTTAACTTTTGTTTAAAAATGGCATCCAGCAATCGATGCATGTTTAAGACAAAAGGGAAAATAAGCCTCCTGAAAAGCATTAATAATCAAAGCTGAAGAATATAAAGGAATATTAAGATAATTGTGAATAAAGCTGGAAAGGTTTATTGGACATTACATGCCAATTGGAGTTTGTCTCATGGTGGGAGATACGATTGCCATGGTCATGTGAAATGGAAAAAGAATACCTAAGAATTAAGTCAAGTTGAGAGATAGCAACAAGCCATTGAGCTGCATAGGGTTTGGAACTAAATTTTGTGCAACCGAACTAGAGGTAAATAAATTCTACAACTTTTCAGTTGAACATAATGTTTATCGTTGCTGCATGTTCAGATACTGAATTTTTAATTGTGTTTTCTGACTTTATAAGAGCAGTTTGTGATCTTAAGTTACACCTTACTGAAAACGTGTCAGTCTTATTGAAAAAAAATGAACTGCCGTACTGAGACAGACTCATCAGGCTTGGCAGATCTGTTGAAGTTACTTGTAATGGGTTTTGTTCTGTATTGATTCTTCAGCTCTTGTATCAGTAGGAGTATTGATATAGAAAAAAATATCAGTATATCAGTTGAGTGTTTTAGATTGTAGATGCTATTCCATTATACATTATTTTACTTATTCTGTAGAAAAGTGAGGGGGAGGGATAGGAGTAATCTAAAATTAAAGGACTATTATGTATGTAAGGGTAGTTTTGATAACTATTGTTTTAAAGTTGCTGAGAAAATGTAACAAGATATCTATAATCACCAATTTCTTATAGTTCCCTGGCCAAGTTGTTGAACTCTAGGAGGACAAATGTACCAGACACTATTCGCCGTGATTTGCTTAGGAATGTGAAGACAGCAATTTCCAGCACAGCCAAGAGATTTTCCGGATATCAGCAGCATGTAATTATTATTGTCTAAATTTTGTGTGGTCATAAATTTTTTCAAAGTGTGCATGTCATGGAATGTCACTAAAACATGATCATGACAACAGTGTGATATTTAAGACTTGGTAAACCAAAAGGTTTGGACGCATTAAATCTCACTTTAAGGAGAAATGATGGGTCTTTTTAAAGTTTGTTTGGGTCCATTGGAATATATAACTGCAAATTGAGGTTTTACTTCAAGTTGTTTGAATTTACATTACATAAAGACACATTCTGATGTTTACAAATGTATGGTATTATACTCTTAATTTTATTTTTACAGATTTATGAATTTTGTTAATAAGATATTTAAGACATTTGGATTTTAACTTAACCAAAATCAATCAGTGGAAGTAACCATTTCTTTTTAGATGCATCATCCAGCTTGCTCTGCCGATCTTTGGTAGTATCTTTTTATTGTCCAAAGCTTCCTATAGCTGTATACATTTCCCAGTTATGATATGGAAATTGACATTTTCATCTCTGTTAATATTTAAATAGGCTTAGTATGTGTGAGTCAAAATTATGGCACTGTTAAACACTTTATGCTGGAGTGTTTCGACCTCCAACCTACACATAATCAATATTAAAATGTGCAAAACATGAGGGAGCTCTTTGATACAGTTAGCATTTCTTATCTTATATACTTAAAGGAAGTAAACATATATCATAAGTTATAACTTTTATGTTATCATCTTAAACATTTTTATGTGCTACATATGTACGGTCGCTAGATTTTAATTGCCTTACATATGTTTTCGTTGTCATACATTATTTGAAATCCCAGTTGATCGGGAAACTATTTTTTATCACCGTTAATGTTTTTATCATTTTACCTTTAGCTATTTGGTTTCGTATCGCTGACTGATACAGAACAATTTTACCATTTGAACATAATGAAAGATATAACCTTTTGTATGGCTCTAAATGGCCACTTTGTGCTGGTGCGCCATAAAAACTCAACCAACCAACCTAAATTGTGGCATCTCTAGCCATTTATTCAACAGGTATTTTCCTTAGGTAAGCAGGAATAGGGTGCATGCCAGTCTTTTTTTTTTAAGAATGGGAAGAAACATTTTCAGGATTAAGTTGTTAAAATCCATTATCAAGTAATACATGTCTCCATTGAAGCCCATATGTATTAAGGCTTCAGATTGGTTTTTCCAGCATTAGTTTTGCTATGCTGCCAAATTTAATAATTTGTTACATGTAGAATGTATGGATATCACCACTATGTGGAGATTTGTCAAAATTTCATCAGTGAATGGCGGATTGAACACTAAAAAATTTCATCTGACGGGATGGTTAGATGAATTGGTTAAGTTAATTTATTAGTTATTTCATTGTAAAGTTCATCAATTTCAGGATGCCCATGAGTTTCTGTGTCAGGTATTGGACCAGTTGAAAGAGGAGGTTATTAAGGTGGGGAAGGCTACACCTAGTCCAAGTCCAGAAAGTTCAGAGTGTAGTGAAGCATTGTCCAGCACCAATGTTAAACAGGATTATGTAAACCCAACTGTCACTAACTTTGAGTTTGAAGTCCGGCATTCTATAACTTGCTTCCAGTAAGAATTTCAGCTGCATTAACAAAAACATATAATCCACCTTTAGAGATCTCTCAGTCCATTTGTCTCTGTTTTGTTCTCTTTCTCTCTTCTTCTTGATGTGTCCCATTTAGGGCTTGAAATGGGCTGTATCATCTTTAGTTTTTTAGTTTGCATAGACCAGGAAAGCTTATGGGATGGTCTTTTGTCAGTCAACCATCAGGGGGACTGAGTGGTCCAAGGTTCTAGCCTTTATAAGTCATTGGCATCTCACGTCTGTCTGCATGATTTTGAGTCTTTGGCTTGGCCAGCATGAGTATATGAGAAACCTTGCCAGTAGTGTCCCATGGGTTTGGGGTTCTTCCTCCACCAGTTAGAATGGCTGCCTTGTAAAGCCTATCCTGTGCTGAGAAATGGCAATAAATCAACAATAATAACTGTCATCCATCTGTTATTGCTATTCCTTCTAAAATACTTTGAGGATTCCCATGAAACTATATACACAAATTCATCCCAGGATCTAATTGATCCTAAATGAAAAGGGCATTCTTTATACTCACCACAAGAGCCATCTTGAATATATTGTTATTGTTCCTCCTTTTAAATGGATGGTCATATCAATGTTGGTTTTCGTTGAAAGACTTTTATGATGTCTAGTTGGGTCCAAAAGAAAATGGTGCTGATCTGGCTTTCGATGTGGTAGCTATGGCAGCCATTTTGAAAATCTTATTGGTAGTCCTCCAATTACAAAGATACATCAACATGGGGTTTTTCACCAGATGACTTATAATGTCTTGCTGGTCCTAAATTAAAATGGTGCTGATTGATGTTCAGCATGGCCACCAGGTTAAACTTTTCTTAAATTTAAAGTCTTTTTGGAGTTTGGTCAGAAAGAGTTCTTGTGGTTTTTATTTAGTGTCAAATGAAAATGCAAATGACCCTCAATATTAGAAATTTATCATAATGAAAATGTTGTATCTACTCCTGGAAGGATAGTTATATCAACATGGAACTTTCACCAATAGACTTTTTATGATGCCTGAACATGGTGCCTGTTGTGCATCCAGTATGGTTGCACAATTAACTTCATGCAGATTTTGCAGTCACTGATACCCCAGAATGGTTGTACATATTGACATGAGCTTTTCACCAAAAGAATTCTCATAAAGTCTGCTTTGTCCTAAATGATAATGGTGCCAATCTGAAATCAATTATATCCACCACAGGAATTAATTTAAACATGCTGCCAAAGAATATGGTTTTAAGACTCAGCAGTTAAAAAGAAAAAGCAGTCTTGACTTGAATTCCTGGAAATTCATTTTGCTCAGTGGCAGATCAGTCTCTGATTAATTCTAATTTGTTCTTGTAAAGAGAGTAAATTATGTATTTTCCTATTACTGACAGAAAATATAACCGCTCTGGTGGCCTAGTGGTTAGAGCGTCCGCCTCGGATGCGGGAGGTCTTGGTTTTGATCCCAGGTTGATTCATACCAAAGTCTTACAAAAATGGTACTAACAGCTACCTCGCTTGGCGCTCAGCATTAAGAGGTTAGTTTTAGGACTGGTTGGCCTGGTGTCAGGCAAATGTGACTGGGTGGGACATCATGCTACATGTCTGTGGCATGATGCCCCAGTGCTAGACATCACTATAAACTGCCACACTGCAGACATCATAGCAATATGACAGAAATATTGTTAAACTAAGTTAAAAATCATAATCACATCACATCTGACAGAAAATATATCTGAAATATTGATAGATCATGCTGTTGTTTAGTAGTATTTTTAATTATTAACATTTAGATTTATATTTTTATGTTTGTTTTTTTTTTACAGTATGTAATTTAACTGTTTGGGTCTAAGTTTAAACAAAGGTCATGTTTAGTATTAGATACTCATATTTAGTCATATCTTGAAAGAATTTTGAAAATTATGAAAATCTTACCTATTGGTCTGCAGTACATTAATCAGGTTTCATATTTTTTTTATTGCAGACCAAGGTTTGCAAAGTGTAAACTGTCTTCTCAATGTTATAAACTTGTAAAAATTAGAATTAAATTTTAATTAAAATTTAATTTAAATTTTTGTATAATTTAGGTGTGGAGAAGAGGTTAACAAGACAGAACAGTATAATGACATTTCAGTGGATCTGCTGAAAACAAGGTTAGTAGTGGAAAAATCAAGCAAGCTTTTGCCTAACCTGCGATGAATGTTGTTGAGTCAGTCACATCAATTACTCAGTTATTGTTTTGTACATTTGTCAGTGTACATGGCATTGAAGTTGGTTCAAAGTTTGTATCCTGTGTTATGAGCAGAGGCAGGATATGAGTATAATCCAGGTTATATTTATGGTTTTGCATGTTAGCATCACACAATTTTTGCATTTAGTTCCATTCTCAGAAAAGGCTTTAGATACAGTCAAGAAACTTGATCATTATTTATGGATAAATAGTCGTTGCTTGCAAATGTTGATCAATGTAAACTGTCCTTCAGGTTGTAGTGACTAAAATGTTACGTTGCAGTTAACACGACATCAGTATTACTGCATGATCATCATATTTATATTTAATCTTGGTTTTCTTGCTATGGTGACTTTCTTCAGACTTTAACCTTCTTTCACTAAAAGAATAGAACCTGTTATTGATGTACTGAAAGGTTATTAACAGGTCAGAGTAATTTGGACTGAAATGTAAAGTGCAAAGGATTTAAAATGTTTATTTTTTTGTTTGATTTGTATCATTTGACCTCATATTAGGGCTGTGAATTTTTTGTAGATTTATTCTTACCACGGGTCATTTTTTTGAAATCTGCAATAAATTAAGGAGAAAGTTTTTACGTAGGTGTAGGACATCGATTCACAAAGACAACAACATATAATCATTGTTTGGTAATTTAAACAGTTTATTACCAGGCTGAAAAAGACTGAAATATGTGATTAAAATTATTAACCAATCACCAAGTTTGTTTAGTAACATTCCACTAATCAAGCATCGCTTTGTATATTCGTCTTGGGTAGAAAAACAAAAAGGCAAAAAAAGATGGTGGCTGAAGAAATTTTCATGATTTAAAAATGTTGAAAAAAAAATATTTTAATAAAAAGCAAGGAATCTAGAGTAAAGGTAATTGGCAAAGACCTGAAGAATACATTTTCCTTCAAAGGGTTTGAACGTTGTGCTGAATTGGAGATGAGTACAGATGAACCGGTATTGGTTAAATTAGGTGACACTTTTGTAAAGTGTGACTTTAATACTGGGACAGGTGTTAAGCAGTTAGTGTCCAAAGCAAATAAATTACAGCAATCATGACTCAGTTGCTATAGAAAATCACGTTAAATCAACAAATGCTTACACTACAGTATTGACAATTTGATTGAACAGTTAAGTAACCAGCCCAAACCATTGAGTGAAGTTCCTAGTCCCAGTACCTCTAACAGCAACTGTCACATTCCTACATACTTATCTTAGGTGTGATAGGATTGTAAATGCTGAGGTATATTTGTTGTTTTTATGCAATGCATTTCTCACAAAATGTATGACGATTCTTTTGCCTTGGACTTATTACCCCTTCTAAACCTGGCATACATTTTTCCACATTTTTTTTCATATGTGCAGTCCATGGTCCTGTTTTATTATTTAGTAGACATTTTTTAATCGTTTTTCATTCAACCAGTTTGTCAATCTTGTTTTAACTCAAGATATCACAGTACTATAAGTGCATATCAGAAATTATGAAGCATTGTTTTGATTGCAGTTATCTGCATCAATAAGGCTGTTTCCAAGGTTGTGACAGCCACTCTTGATCTCTTTTCATAAACCATATTTGATCTACATATTTTGAAAGACAGGTTCAGGGTATTAATTTTTTTTCAGCAAATTACATTTGTTGTGAGATTGCACAGGGACTGTGCTTTTTTGGTACATTAAAAACTAAAATAAAAGGAAAGCAATATATATTGTTTTATCAATTTATTATCATCTATTTAATTCCACTCTTATACATTAAAAACTAAAATAAAAGGAAAGCAATATATATTGTTTTATCAATTTATTATCATCTATTTAATTCCACTCTTATAAATTTGAGAATATTCTTCAAAAGGTGAGTGCTTAAAAGATGACTTTATTTGTTATTTATTGCCACAATATTCAAACCCATTTCCAAGAAAACAACGGTTTCTTCATAAGTACACTTTGCATAACAGATTCATTTTATTGATAAGCTAGTTAGGTAAATGAACCAGTACATATTTTTAAAGAAAATGGCACCAGATGTTAAGTGAAATGCTGTACGGTATGACAAGTGGATGTCACATGATGGAAAATGTTAGAGCAGATGGATCTTTTCAAACTTCAAAATATGTCACATCAGAAAAAGTGACAATTCCACACAGCTTTATAAATTGTACAAGAATTTGCGGGTAATGTAATAAAGCACTCTGAGCACTTAACCAGGATCATTGCAGAATTCAGTTTACGATCATGCAGAAAATTTTACACATGTAGACTAGTTAAAATGAGTGCATAACGAAAATAATTTTTCACTATATTTTGTGTTTGTGTTCAGGTTCTAATCCATAAAGATAGTGACAAGAATTTTGACCAGATGCTGAATTCTGGCATGTAATATATAGATAACCCTTTGATGCCTAAATGACGCTTTTTTGCCACTTCTAATAACAGTAATTACATTTATTCTTCTCGTGGGGTTGGCATGTATGGCTGAGATTTTTTTCCCTTCAATTTTTAAGGTAGTTTATATATTTCTAAATCACTTGGTGTTTTCAGCTGTGATTTTAATTTAATTGATGGTCATACCTGTTATCATAGAGTATTGTGTGTTGCCTGTTGAAGCAGAAACTTTTTATTATTCTATTCTTAGGCAAAATGCCACATTCTGTGAATCTTTTGTTGAAATTTCATGCATTTTAATTTCTTGTTACAGAGACCCTCAGCATCCCCCAAACCTACAACAGGCTTTGGATAAATTCTTCAAAAAAGAGTGTATTGAATATACATGTGAGAAATGTGGACACACAAAATCTGAAGTAGCCCATAAGTTCGTCAGGTTGCCAAGGTATGTCGTGGCTTTGTAGCTTTTATAAGGCATAGTATCCAACTGTCTTTTAGTTAATGATTTCATTTCTGCACAAAAGATTGCTCTTGTTGTTGTTGTTGCTCTGGGGCTTAATGCCATATTTCAGCACACGATAGGCTATATATGGTGGCCAGTATTAATGGTGGAGGAAGAAATGGGGAAATCTGCTGAAAGAACCACCAACCCACGAGATGCTACTCGCAAGCTTTCGCAAATATTGCTCTTGTGACCTAGTGGTTAGATGTGGGAGACTGCATGTTTGAACCCTGACTGTCATACCAAATAATTAGAAAAATGGTACTTGCAGATGCCTCTCTAGGCACTCAGCATTTAGAGATTAGTGTTAGCACTGGTCGGCGGCCTGGTGTCAGTATTTGACTGGGGGGGACATAATGATATGTGTCTCTGGCATGATGCCCAAGTGCTTGACATCACTATAAACTGTCACACTGCAGACGTTGTAGTGGTTTGACTGAAAAGATTTTGATGTTATGTTAAAAAGCCAACACATACTCACACATTTCTGCATAATGATGCGAGTTGGTTCCAGCTACAGTGGGGTAGGGAAGTTCTATATAATTTTTTGTCAGAAGGTGAAATGTCAAGGTCACTGATTGGGAAAAAAGACATGGTGTATTTTTGCACAATAACTAAAGTTTTCCTATGCTTGCAAACATTATGTGGTTGTTTTCACTTGGGGGTAAAGAAGAATCCACTTTAGTTTTGGGCTGAAAATGTCAAATGTCAAGGTTGCAGTTTGAAAGAATATAAATATTATCTGCACATTAATGATAGACCTAAACCAAACATTGTGGATTGCTTGCACTTGAAAAGCACTGAGGTGAGAAATTTCAGGTGCTGGAAAATACCATATAAGGAAAATGTGTCCAAGGATATTGTCTATAGTGTAGTGTATTGTATATTAAGTGTGTATAAAACTGCAGACCTAAATATGTCATGCTAAATCTTTACATTTCTTTAATGGATTGATTGCTGTGATTGTGCAGAAAGTTAATTTAGTGGAAATTTCTTAAGACTTGTAAGTACTTGATTTTTTAATTATCTATTATTTTTCACTTTATTGTTTCATTTTATTTAGAAATATTTAAAAACAAACTCAAAAGCATTCATTAAATTTTTAAGTATGCTCACAATGGACTGTAAACTTTTTATTGCTTTGTGTATTGAACTTCAAAAGAAAGTAAAATCTTGAAGGAAAAACCTTTAAAAACCCCCATAAATTTTAAAATTTGGTTTCTCTTCTGACCCTGAAAATAGTTAAACCATAGTGTATCCAGATTGTTGAATACTCAGCACCTTAAATGTCATAAAAATAGCTCAAGACAAAAATTTATCGATTGCTTTATATTTTTAAATTTGC
The DNA here is from genome assembly GCA_016746295.1 of Potamilus streckersoni. Classification (NCBI taxonomy): domain Eukaryota; kingdom Metazoa; phylum Mollusca; class Bivalvia; order Unionida; family Unionidae; genus Potamilus; species Potamilus streckersoni. The sequence continues at coordinate 76,424 of JAEAOA010002340.1, read as the reverse complement.
AGTCAGGTTCAAAACTGGGTCAAGAAGATACGTTGTGCTATCATGACAAATGACTGTAATGTGAATTAGTTTTGAACATACATTGCTTTCATTGTGATGTTATAGCAGGTGTTATTCAATAAGGTTTGTACTACTGGATCACAACTTTAGGTTGAGCTTGTTCAAAATGTCCAAGTAATTTAACATTGGATTTTTTTTTCTTGAGGCATGTAAATTGTGACCTTCAAAACAAAAATGGATCTATGAGTATCCAAATATGTTTAATTTCCATTTAAAGATCAGATAATCAAATTCTAAAAAAATGATTAGTTACTGAAATAATTAGTTTTGAATGCCAACATGACCTTTATAACTTTTAACATAGCAGCAACACCTACTTTATCAATTAAGATAAACTTATATTATTTGAAACTTTATAGAGTGTTTATTCTTCACCTGAAGAGGTACAGCTATAACTCCCAAATTTCACAAAACATGAAGCGGGGACAGAGCATTGGTATCCCTATTTACTTGACGTTACAGCCCCACTGTGAAGAGTTGACTGTACCACCCCTACCTCCACAGCTGCAGTTAGTTTATGCAAGGTAAGCCATAATGTGAGAAAACATTCTCTCTTCCCTCTCTTTTTCTTTCCTTCCAATTTTTCCTTTTATGAAACATAATAAGCTTCACTTGTTTCTCCAACTGTCCTTCATTCCATCTATCCATGAAATCTTGGTCAAGTTTTGTGTTTATAGGTCACTTTTCAGGTTCTGTGGAGGAGTGTTCATGTTCATGTTCATTGAACATACATTTCTGTTTGTTGAGATTTATGTTGCCTTACAGCATGACACACCTACTGTAGATGAAGTATTATTGTCTAATATAGAAGTACCCCAAAATAGTGTCTTTTAACAGCAACAGAACAAGCTTATCAAACCAGTTGTTCAATCACTTAAAAACCTGTTGTTTATTTTTCCCTTTAAGTTTCCCAGACAAATTTAACACGCACCCACCAAAATCAACTAGGAGCTGACACAGCCAATAAATGCATTCTCGTTATTTTATTCCCATACATATAATTTTTCACTTGACAAATGAATGGGTTGTAATATTCAGATAATGAAGTGAATCTAAAATGTACATGTTATAAATTTAAAGTTTTTATGTATAGCCAAAGAATCAGTAACAATTCCAAATTTAGGAATATTTCTCATGATATTAGTGTTTAGGAAATAGATGTAGTAGTGATTGTTATTGTATGGTTTAGCGCCAGTTTCAGGGTTCCTGCAGGTCATGGAATCATGGAAAAAGTTTGGAATTTAAAAAATAAATTTAAAGGGCTTTGAAAAGTTATGGAATTGGAAAAGTCATGGGATTTGTGACAATGGAGTTAAAGAAATTGATTACTTCGAATTTCATAGAGCACTGATTACTGATTAAATAAAATGATGAAATTACTATCGATAAAAGGTTTCATTTCATATAACAAGAGTAAGTTCCCCTAATGGGAAGTATCACATAATTTCTGGTATAGTTCACTAAATAAAAAAAAGCAACTGGATAGTAATCTTTTGTTAAAATTGTAAATAGGAACACATACAAAGACTACATAGGATTTTTTCTTTTGAATACAAATTACATTGAACATTAGATTATGACATGAAGAATTACTACATAAAGTCAAAGTGTGCTAGCCCAAGTAAATTTAAAATGTACATATTAAAAATATTTTTTGTTAACTTATTTGTTTTTTTAGATTGAAAGATGTCATTCTTTAAGTTCATTTACTTGACAATGTAAGATAACGCGGTTCTTGAGTGTTATGAAATGGCCCTAGAAAAGTTTTGGAAAAGTCATGGAATTTGTTTTTGTTAAGTCTGCAGGAACCCTGCATTTTTCAGCACAAGATACGCTATACATAGTATTAATGGTGGAGGAAAAACCATGGAAAACCCAGGGAAGAACCACCGACCCAAAAGAAGCTACTGGTAGGCTTTCTCACTTACCCACGTCTGGACTCGAACTCACACAGAGGTGAGGTGGCAATGATCCATAACGGTCAGCACTTTGAATCACTCTGCCACTCAGGGCCCCTAGTAGTGATTGAGAGAAATGGAATGTATGGGATAAATTATACCTGAATTGATAACTGTACAACTCACTGTAGTGAGTGAACTGTGTAACAGCATTTCAATTATCTAGAAATTGCATATGTATGTACACCACTGTTCCAAAATATTTGTGAACTATTGGCCATTTGCACCTTGGGCATTTTTGTAAAAAAAAACTTGGTTATCAGCATATGTTTCTATTGGTAAAGAAATTATTTCATGTTTCTTACCTTGTCATTTTTAAAAAGTTTTTGATCAGATTTGCAATAAGGGCTTATAGCATCATAATTTTGGATGCATTCAAAATGAAGCAGTGTCCATGAATATTAATGAGGTGATCTTGGATCTGATTGGCTGAACTTGTGGAAGATCTTTTCATGCTATATTGTTTTTTTTTATTTTTATCAGACATCAAATACAGGCAATACTATCTTGCAATTTTGATTGGATAAACTAGTTACCTGTCCTGAGCTGAGGCCATCATTCTCATCAAGTATTTGTAAATCTTGGTAACTGGATTTATATCTTCAGCATCATAGATGACATCCATTATAAGAAAGATTGTGCATATTAACATAGATGTGTAATTTGTTCAGAATTCATACAAATTCACGTATTTTAAAAGCGGTAATGCATGAGAACTCCTGTGAATTAGTTTCTTTCACGCATATGAAAATGTACTCTGCACAGTGTACAGGTAATTCTTAAAGTGCTTGTTCCAACTTAAGTTGGTCTGGTAGAAATATTGTATGGCTTAAAAACAGCATGTCTTTTTTTTGTAACTTTTTGCATCTGGTTTATGCGGCTTGCCATGAACTCAATTGGGCCCCATAACAAAATTCCGTTTTATTGCTTGATTGGCACCTGTAACAAACATTCTTTCCTAGATTGATGGGTGCATTGGGCCCCATAACAATCATTCTGTGATCGTTTGATTGGCACATTGGGCCCTGTAATAAGCATTCTGTGATAGTTTGATTGGCACATTGGGCCCCATAACAAGCATTCTTTGATAGTTTGATTGGCACATTGGGCCCCATAACAAACATTCTGTGATAGTTTGATGGGCACATTGGGCCCCATAACACATTCTGTGATAGTTTGATTGGCACATTGGGCCCCATAACTAGCTTAATTGGCACATTGGGCTCCATAACAAGCATACTGTGATAGTTTGATTGGCACATTGGTCCCCATAACAAGCTTGATTGGCACATTGGGCCCTGTAACAAACATTCTGTGATAGTTTGATTGGCACATTGGGCCCTGTTTTAAGCATTCTGTGATAGTTTGATTGGCACATTGGGGTTTGTAACAAGCATTCTGTCATAGTTTGCATAAAGGGAGTTTTGTTGAGCAAATGCTGGCTAATCATTGTGATGAAGGCATTTTATTTTATAAGTTAGAAGGTAATATCACATTATTGAAGATGGGAAGGTCTTAATGGAAATAACTGAATGATTTTAAACTTGAAAATGGTGTTAAATACGAGTCTGATTTACTTGCTGGATAAACAGAATCATGTATAGCCTATCGTGTGTTGAAAAATGGCATTAAACCCACAACAACAGCAGAAACAGACGGTATACTGGTAATGACTCAATTCAGTGGTACTTTGAAATTAAAACAATTGAAATTGAAACAAGACAAACAAGCCAAATTAAAATACAGATAATTTAAAAGGAGAGTGCATTTATTCTTTCTTTCTATATCGCTGTTTAGCCCAGCATGATCATGGACTACAAAACCATATAAATCAAATAAATAAGAATAAGTATCTAAACATAAAATTAAGATGTAAATATATTTATTTGATTTAAATACTTTTGTTTCACCAAGTAGACTAAAGCATTAATGAACTTGAAATTGTATTACAGGATTATGGAATAGTAAATTTGACAAAGTAGTCTGCATCACTAATTCAGTAAAGTTAACTTCTGCAGAGCTTATGATAGCAAAAAATCTTATTTTGGAACAGAAATATCCAAAAGATAATACATGTCAGCTGAGGAAAATTATACACAAGAACTATAAAGAAGAGTATTCAAACTTTTTCCAGCTGGCAAAGCTAGCTGTGTATATGTCCCATCAGCAGACTAAAAGGGTGCCAAAGCACAGTATTCATATAAATAGGGCACAGATTAAGCAAAAGAAACAAATCTTCAGATTAAATGCTATTGCAACTACTTGCAGCATCTTTTAAAGATTTTATTTTCAGTAAGGGTCATGCAGAGCAAAGCAGAGCAGAGCAGAATGAAACAAAGTGGCCTTCTTGAAAATCTTTTTAGGACGCTTCTCCTGAATGGATAGTTGTATCAAAATGGAGTTTTTACAACAAGACTCGTGATGTTGTCTAGAAGGTCATCAATAAATATGCTGCAGATTCAGAAATTTGTTCTGAACAGAAAGTCATATTGACGGTTTTCACCAGAGGACCTATGTGATGAATAGTTGGTTCTAAATGGAAATGGTGCCACCAGAGCAGCCATCCTACTATCTTGTTATTGCTACCTATCCTGAATGGTCACATCAAAATGGTGTTTTAATGAAGACTTAGTGTGCTGTCTAGTTGGTCCTTTTTGAGCTAAGTTGTTGCAAACATTATGAAATGGACAAAAAGTACTTATCAACATTTCAGCATACTTGGTTATAAGGATAATTGAGTTGATGATACGACCTTGTACCACATTTAATTCGACTTGGCACAGAGAATCATGGTATAAAATACTTTCAAATTTTGGCCACTGTTTCTACAAAATAAAACCCTTATAACCTTTTTTGTAAACACCTTTATTGAATTTGATACTATCCTCACAAATCTTTACAGCTTTATGCAGATGATGCCATTCCACCTTCAGATATGGTCATGGTTACTAAAAATATAAAAAAATTGACAATTTCTCAAAATCAGCGTAACAGAATTGGACCAGATATGGCTGCTGTTTCTTAAAATAGACCAAATTTTGGCAGAGAGCAGTTTGGCATAGATGACTTTCAGATTTATATGACACGTTAATGTTACAAAAAATATTACAGATATTAAAAAAAATGAAGAAACCTTTCAGTGACTTTTCTAGAACTGTTGAATAGATTCAACAGAAAGCATATTGTCATGAGGTTTCCTTAAATTTTTTTTACGGATGATATAAATTTGACTTCACTAAATTTGCTTACTAGAATTTGACCAAATTTGACAAGAGCATAATGACACAAAGATTGTTCACATGATACCAGTTTGCCATTAAATGTGAATGCTATTTCTAAGAACAGGAAATCTTTTTAACAACCACCTCAATAGAATTAGACTAAATTGGACAGCAATCATTTAAACATTGAGGTCTTTCAGATTTGAACAAATGATGTTATCTTCCATCAAATAGGACTGAAGTTATAGCAAAACCATGAAATTAATTCCTCAGAAAAACCATAAGACATATTTTGTCCAAATTTGACGGAAATTATCATGGCATAGACGTCTGCCATCCAAGTTAGTGACTTTGGGAAAAAAATCAGAAAACAATTAAATGACTTATTAAAATATTTAAACAGATTTTAATTGCACTTTGCAGGAAGCATCATGTTGTATGGTTTCAGATTTATAAATGATAGTCATAGAGTATGGCTGCTCTTACTGAAAAACCTTTATTACCTTATAAAAACTGCTATAACGGACTTTATCAGATATGACAGTGTTGTCTTGCACACAAATCCAGATTTATACAAATTATGCTGTTCTGCCATTAAATGTGCTGTTGTTACTCGAAGTAAAAATGGTTGCATGATTATATCTAATTATACAACTGAACAGAATTTGGTTAACATTGACACAAAGCATCATGACACAAGATCCTTTCAATATTGGACGAATTCAGTTTTTTCCATCAAATATGGACACAAAGACAAGAGAAACCTTGTAGCAGCTGTTTTCATAACATGCCGTCAACAGGAAGCATTCATCTGACCCAAATTTCTTGACCAACTTGTCTTATATTTGGCTCTTTAGTAGAGGTCAGACATGTGAGCAATCTCAGAAGCACTCAGGCTTCTTGTTTCCTTGTTGGTAAATTGCACTGATTTTTGCATTTTTTTTTTCCAGTCCTTTGAAGTCTTGCAGTTTTGAGAATAGAACAGATGACACAGCAAGGAGAAAATTGGATTACCAGACCTCGGGGTAAATCTAATTTAAAAAATCTACCCCATCCAGATGTTAATAAAATCATAGCATCATCTTAGTTTCGATTGTTTATAAGCACACCTGGCCACTTGACCAGTTTTTGAGCTTAAGGTATGACCCAGTGTGTTGTAATCAGCTATTGTAATGCATCATGCTTCAGTCAGCAGCTATTTTCAACTCAAAAACTACTTGACCAATTTCATCCGAAACTTGCCAGGAAGCTTCTTAGGAAGAAGGCCTTTTAGGTGTATACATATGTCAAACATGGCTGTAATTGCTAAAAATAAAAAACCTCAAAACTTTAAATAATAATCTCAAAACTACTCAGAATTTGACCCAATTTGAAAGAAAACCTATATAATGGGTTAACATTTTTTTCAGATGAAGTTGATCCATCGTCAAGTAGGGCAGCTGTTACTAAAATTAGAACATTTAATAATTTGCTCTGAAATAAAAAAAAAACCAATTTGTTAGCATCCTAACATAGAGATTTCAGTTCTTCACCATCTACCAACATTTTAAGTATTTTGTTGTAGTGATCCGTAAGTGCTTAAGACCACTCGGCCACTTCGGACTCCCTAAAGTTTATTATATTTGGGCCAAGAAAGAAACCTATCAATTTTGGTATCAAAGGTCAAGGTCGCAGTCTGAAAGCAGGAAAATATTTGCCAAAAATAATGCTCAAGGTGTATTCCATGTCTTGACCAAACATGTTGATGGTTTACATTTGATGTAAGGAAGACAAATGATTTTGGGGTTAAACAGTAAAAGGTCAATGTCATAGTACTTGAGAGGAAATGGCTTCCACAAAAGAACTCCAGTGCTATGCCACAAACTGTGACAAAGCTTTGTAGATGGCTCACAAATGGTTTCTGCAGTTCCAATATTTCTATTCATATACCAAACTTTGTGGATGGTTTGTGCTTGGGTAAGGAGGAATTGGCATGGAAATCAAAAGGACACAGGATGAGATCACTGACTGAGAGAAGAAATGAATTTTGCTTAAAAAATTTACTATTAAGCCACAAATTTACACAAGAGTTTATGAAGGGCTTTTATTTAAACTATGGAAAAAGCTTGTTGAGTTTGGGGGTCAAAGGTCAAATGTTATGGCTTTTGTGACTTGAAGAAAAATGGATTTTGCTGAAAATCTTCATTGTAGTGTATGGTCTTTGACCAAAAGTTGTTGATGACCTACACTTTGTTTTAGTGTACGGTCTTTGACCACACTTTGTGGATGACCTACACTTTGTTCTAGTGTACGGTCTTTGACCACACTTTGTGGATGACCTACACTTTGTTCTAGTGTACGGTCTTTGACCACACTTTGTGGATAACCTACATTTATGATACAAAGGAAGGCCATAGAATTTGTTAGAGTCTGTGTCAAGCTGTTTGCCATGTCCTTGATTTGACTTTCGGAAGAATTATCACATGGGTATTACTCTGTACATCTATCAGCATATCAATGAGATGTAGTCTATTTGTTATATTATTGTTATAAAGACAGTGATCAATCTACAATTTCATCCTATAGAGTTCCAGAACTCGCATATACTTAAACAATTAGTCCTGCTCGAATCTAATGAGTACAATGATTAAATAATTAATGAGCTACATTTTATTTATTTATAGTACTCCATAAATCAAGATCAACTCCATCTTCACATTACTTAAGTTCATAAATTCGCCTCTCTCTCTTAGATTTCCAGGCCTGTAATACTGACTTGTAGTCAAATGGCACAGTACATAGTTTTACAGCGATCAGTTTTTGCTGAGTCTCAATATTCAGTCTGTTTCTATCTTTAACCAGGATTCTGTTCTGGGCAGAAAATCCAAGCTCACATCAGCAGTATGTACTGCTATAGTTAGTGCAAGTGCTGCTAACTTGAGCAAGTTTGGAAAATCCTCTATGTGGTGGAGGTCAATTAAATGCCACAGTTTGTACATCACATCTAGTGGGTACTTCTCAGCCAGAACTACCTTCTTAAGTTCATAAATTCGCCTCTCTTTCTTAGATTTCCAGGCCTGTAATACTGACTTGTAGTCAAATGGCACAGTACATAGTTTTACAGCGATCAGTTTGTGCTGAGTCTCAATATTCAGCCTGTTTCTATCTTTAACCAGGATTCTGTTCTGGGCAGAAAATCCAAGCTCACATCAGCAGTATGTACTGCTATAGTTAGTGCAAGTGCTGCTAACTTGAGCAAGTTTGGAAAATCCTCTATGTGGTGGAGGTCAATTAAATGCCACAGTTTGTACATCACATCTAGTGGGTACTTCTCAGCCAGAACTACCTTCTTAAGGAAAGTCCACTCTAGTTTTGCCCTGACAGAGTCAATAACAGGTTCTGAATTTTTTACTCAATACTTCTGTTAATTTCCCATTATACAGCTTTTGCTTCTCCATAATATGTACACAGTCTGTCAATTTCTTCATCTCTGTATGTATCCACTTCTGTTTTTGACATCATGCTGATTGGTTGCATAGCAAGAATACCAAAGCTTGTAAGTAGGTCATCTGCTGGAAATTTAAATTGAATGTTCTCTACTAATGAGTCAATGAAGAGTTTAGTGATTTTCTCCAGGCTGAAGTTGTTCTTTGTGATCTAATGATGCTCCTTAAATTTATTGCCCTTCAGGTCTTCTTGGAGCTTTTGCATGTATGGAGTTTCAAAGCTATATACCTTCTGCAGCTCAGCAATACACTCATTATTTTTCACCTTCACAAGTTCATTATCCACATTTTCTTTCTAGAAGAACTGGCTGATAATGGTTACAGGTGCCATTGCATCCATCATCATGTATGTGGTAGAAATAAAACTTTCAGTAGCTATCTTTTTCTTCATCCCTTTGTGATCCTTGTGACTGGCCAGGTAATTAAGCAATCTATCAAGAATACTCCATACAGGGCATTAAAGTAAGACCTCACTGAATGAAGCTCCTTATATATGAGACAAGGATCATCTAAAACTTCAAGTAGTCGAGCCTCTTATTGACTGCTTCCCTTAAAATAGTAGAAAAGATCAGTCAATATTTGCTGATTCATGTAAAAGATTCACAAAAGACTTACATTTGTTCAGTAGGATGTATACATCTGCTATCCATTTAATAACCTTCAGTAAGGTAATTATAGCTTTATCTTGATCTGACACGAGTATTAAACTTCATTTTTCAAAGTTGTTTCGTATCTCTGGGGCTTTTAGACATAATTTGTGGTTAGCAAGATCGGCATGTCTCGTTAATGTTGAATTTGAAAATTTATGTTCCTAGCAATCTTGTTCAAACTATTTACCTTTTTATTGTATGTGCATATCTCAAAATACATAAAGTCCTCATTTTTATTTGCACATCCATTGTCATATCGTAGCCACATACCTTTAGAGCCACTTTGGCTGAAACTGTCAAACTTTTGGTAATTTATGTTAAGCTGGAGGCAGAGCATATGTTTGCATCCTGGACATAAGATGAAGAAACCAAATGCTGCCGATCAGTGGAATTTGAATCATGAAATAAAATATGCAATGTCCTTTGCATAGGGTCAATTTTCATCATCTTTAGCGGCATTTTCACCGGAAACATGAGGGGAACTGAAGACATCCCATAATAGTATAAGGAGTGGTATCACGAGACTGGTGCAAAGATAATATTTGTCTAGTGAAATGAAAGTCCAGTTAAATGAAAATCACAGTAAACACGTTTTAGTTTCTTTAAAATTTCTTGCATCCAAAGGAATGCACATATAAACAACTAATGTGTCCCCGTCAATTTTTGTGCGTGCTGGATGCTGGGGTAGATTAATCACTGTAAAGACAATATTATAGTCTGTTGATTGATTAAAGTATTAGCATTGTAAAGACAGGATCGTACTCTATAGATATATTTGTATTATTGACACTGCATCACAGTATTGTAGTCATTTATTTGCAGTATTATCATTGTAAATATGGTATTTTAGTTATTTGATAGTTTGCAGTATTAGTATAAAGACAGTATTGTCAGCTATGTTATATTGCATCATTAATATTGTAAGGACAATATTGTAGTCTGTTGATATATTGCAGTATTAGCATTGAAAAGACAATATTGTACTTTGATCTATTGAATCATCATTGTAAAGACAGTATTTTAGTAAATTAATAACTTTCAGTAACATGATTGTAAAGACAATATTGTAATTGATAGATTTATTACAGTATTATCAGTATAAATGTTTGATAAATTGTTCTTAAATGAACAGAACAGTCTTAGCTGATTTAACACATTTGAATATTTTGTCAGCTATGCTTAAATATCGGCATTTGAGTTTCTGTGCTTAAACCTCAGCATTTGATTTTGTGAGAGCAGCTGTACTCAAACATTGGCATTTGATTTTGTGATTACAGCTTTTGTTGAAGATCTACATTTAAATGATCTGATGTAATAAAGTTATCTTGATGTTATTTAGTTGGAATTTGTTTCTGTAATTATAACAGTGGTATGGATTTTCTAGTACAAAATTTTGCTGAAAGACTCCTTAAGAAAAGGCTTTGAACCAGCATGATCATTGTTTGAAGTAAACAAACTGCAGTATTCCTAATATTCTTTCTTGTACTTAGGTTTAAATTCAAGAGAATTAGATCTACTATGGACAGTGACGAGGAGAGCAAACATAGTCCAAGCAAGAAGTTCACTCTTGAGCATGCAGTAAAAGATGGGACATTGAACAAAATTCCCAAGGTAATCCACAATTCTCAAAAGCCCTTTTTGTTTTAATTTTCAAGCTGGTACCTCTTTTAACTCAAGGTTATTTAAACCTTATTCCAGTATTTTATTGAATTGGTTTTTGACGGTCTTGATTGGATCCCACTTTTGTTCTAATTATAACTGTTGAGCTATAATGCCTGATTATTTGGTGCTTTGGACTCGGAGCCAAAAGAGTTATGATCAAATTTTGATATTGGATAAGCTCCATGTTGGTTGTCATGGTGTATATATATATATATATATATATATATATATAGGCAAGGTACTTTACATGAGTGATATAACCGTAAGGTGCTGAGGTGTTGTAAAACACTGAAAACCAAAGCCCCAAAATAAGTAACTTGTTTGATTTCATCTTGAATGAGGTACAAGAAATCAGATTTTTAATTATAGTAGATGCATTTGCTTCACCACTAGATCATAGTTAATGAGATGGCATTTTATTTATTATGCACCAGACCATGTGCACCATATTTGCAGAAAACTAATTGTGGGGTAAATGGGAGAGTGTCTTGATCTAGAACTGTCTGTCCATCTGGAGAAGCATGTAAACTTTATAAGAAAATTTAATCAGTTTAGACATGTCAAATTAATGTTTTAGGCATGCCTATGTGTACATGTTACTGAGCTTTGGAATTGCATGTGTGGACTGAAAAAAGAGATGCTTAAAGTTACGACTCTAACCCAGTAATGTATGATGTCTTGGGGTGGACCATCATAATAGCTTTACAAGCAGATTTTAAAAACAATATTTTTAAAAAACTCAATGAAGATTGTTATGACCTTTATTCCATGTTTTATATTGGATCATTTTTGTACTCTGCTTAAAGTCATTTTCATAAGAAAACCAGTATATCGTTTTGATAGTTCAAATGGACCACTTTCCTATGCAAAATTATAGAAAATGTAAGGCTCCATCAAAAATTTTGATGTACTGAGTATCTTATAGTCTTGCATTTGGAGAAAAACACATCCTGCATATCAATTGGTCATCTTGGAGTCTGATTAAAAACTGAGTAGTTTAACTGTATCTGAACTGTTCTCACAAATTGATGCTGTTCCATCCCAGGGAAATCCTTGAACTTTGATATAATGGGAAACAAATTTTTTTTTGTGTGTGTGCGTGTCTTTTATTATGTAACCTTATATGTATGTATATGACTGATTGGCAGGACTGTATGTATGTGATTATCTGGCATAACACCACACTACTGGCTGTTTAGTTCAGATTGTTAATTAACATTCTAAAACAGCAGGAATTAAAGAACAAAGTAAAAGGAAAAAACTTGAAATGGTGCCAGTATTTTGTTGTCAAGATTGCTTTGATCTGAATTTTATGTCTGATAATTAATCTTTACTGTGGCTACTGGAGACAACCTAAAACTTTGTAGACGTGAACAATGTAATCATTGGCATAAGAAAAACTAATTTCAAAAGATATAAAATTTACATAGGAAAAGAGTTTTCAGTATTAAAGGTTGAATTTGATTTCACTATAATAATTATAACTGTATTCTCATAATAAAAACTATCTCATAAAGGAGATGTTTGAAAATTAAAGCCCAGTTTAAAAATTAGTTTTGCTGGTACATTTTGAATCAAGATTTCTTTATCTGTTCCATATTGTTATGTTCAGGTTTTATATTTTAGCTTACTATGTCACAAGTCCAAATTAGCTAATGGCAAGGTCCTGTGTTCAGCAAACATCATCATCAGTAATTACTGATCCACTGTTCAATATAGCTATTGTTTTGTCAATTACCCTTGAATTTGGCTTTTAGGTGCAGATGTCAGTCATATACATTATCTTGGGTCAACTTGGGTCTCGTGTTTTAAGTTCTGTTTTCTTCAGGGTATTCATTCCCTTTCATTTTTTTTCATTCAGTTATCTGAGAAACCTTTAGAAATCATAACAGATGAAGATTCAGAATTGGAAAAAGTCCTTGAGCTGAGCCGAAGAGAAGCAGAAGAGAGAAAACAGGTCAGTTCTTATTTGTCAGTTTGAATCTTGTCATCAATGTTTGGATTAAATATGTGTCTGTTTGCTAATATATCTCTGTGGATTGATTGATGGATTTATATGCAGATAGAAATATACATGTATGTTTGCTTTTTATCAAATAGTTTTTATTTTGCTGTTTACATTAATCATCTCAAAACTTAAGTATTACAGGTACCATTGTATTTCTCCAATCTTGTATCTATACATAAGGTACTGTTATTTCTTAATTTCTTCAGGTTTATATCGATCACCAGTTGAGCTTGTGCAATGAGCCTTTGTCCTTCATGTGCTGTTTGACATCCATTCATCAACAACTGCTTGTAACATTCTGGAATCATTGACCGCTCTGGTGGCCTAGTGGTTAGAGCATCCATATTGGACTTGAGAGGTCATGGATTTGAACCCTGGCTGAGTCTTACCAAAGACTTACAAAAATGGTATTTACAGCTGCCTTGCGAGGCGCTCAGAATTAAGAGATTAGTGTTAGGACTGGTCAGCTGGGTGTCGGGATAATGTGACTGGGTGCAACATCATACTACATGTCTTCGGCAAGATGCCCTAGTACTAGATATCACTATAAACTTTCACACTGCAGACATTGTATTAATATGACTGAAAAATTGTTGAAGCTACATTACAAATCCAAATTGCATACACACCGTTCTGAAGTTGTGTTCATATTTGATTTTGATTAACTTGGTTATATCATCATGATCAGTTAGATAATCATTGAGACCCACATGATTATATTTTATTATTCAGTACTTAATATTTAGGTCTGGTTTGGAAAGCTTATCTTCATAGATTTTTATTTATTTTCATACTGCTGTGGTGGCCTAAGTGATTAGAGCATCTGCCTCGGATGCAGTATTGGCATGTTTGACTGATTGATTGAGATATTTTGGTGCATCAGCAATGTAAGGTTATATAGCACCAAAAAAAATATAATAAAAGATTTGTGTATGAAAAAAAGTTCAAGATCAAAGAGCATGTTTGTATGCATGGTAATATATGTGGAATGAAAACTCGGTTGAGTTTCATAGCATTATATCCATCATTGGAAAGTAGCATACCTGATATAGAACAGATCAAAGAGTTGAGTATGTATTGTGCCAGTTATGTGTAGGCACATATACCTCACTCCTTTATACATCCTGAAGGGTGAAGCTTGACTAGAGAACAGTACCTGACAGTGAGAAACATTCTTTTAGTGTATTGACTTCCACCCTGAGAGTCCAAAATTTTTTAATTTATGAAGTTAGGATTTTTGATGATATTGTACCACCTGAGAAAATCTTGGAATGAGGAAATGTGGTTTATATATTTTAGAGTTGTTTTATTTTTATTTTATTTTATATACATTTTACAGAATTTTAACATCTCTACCTTTTTTTCTCTTATAGTTCTTGATTAGATCTAATTCTGAAGGGTTTATTTTTGTAACATTTATGCAGTTCATTTCACATTTTTAAACCTTTAATTGAATCTATCTAGCCATTACTGTGCTAAGGTATTATTAAATGATAATGCATATAAAATTCTTATAAATTGATGTTGGATGTGTTATTATGAGCAGGACTTGCATATGTATGAGGTTATCCTGTATGTGATTGGCCAACTTTTTTCCTTTTTTAAATTGTATTTTTGATTACTTTTGATCAAACTTTGTAGTTAACTTACACTGGACTTGTATTTGGATCAAATATAGTAGATAGGATTTGTAATTTGATCAAACTTGGTAGATAGCTTACATTGGACTTGTACTTTGATCACGCTTGGTAGATAGCTTACATTGGACTTGTACTTTGATCAAGCTTGGTAGATAGCTTACATTGGACTTGTACTTTGATCAAGCTTGGTAGATAGCTTATATCATACTTGGATTTTGATCGAACTTGATAATAACTTGTATAATCAGGATCAGTTGTTATAAGCAAGATCCATGTAGATAATGAAGTGATCCTGCATCTTTTTGCTGAGCATGTGAACACTCTTGGTACCATATTTTGTCATGCTATCATAGGCTTCTTGTTTTAAATGTCTTGAGTATTCATTCCCTTTTATCTGTTTTTCATCTAGTTATCTGAAAAGTCTTCAGGAATTACAGATGAAGATACAGAACTGGAAAACATTCTTGAGCTGAGCCGAAGAGAGGCAGAAGAAAGAAAACAGGTCAGTTATTTCTCTGTTTTGATCTTGTCTGCAATAATTATTGGAATAAAAATTGTCTGGCTGCTTATTAATCTCAAGGTTGATTGAGGAATGATATGATATACAATTAGGAGTGTGAATTTGTGTTATGATCAAATAGAAGTTTTATTATGCTGTTTACATACTTTGCCATATAAACACCATTTTTGTAATATCGTGTCTTGTATCTCTAAATGACGTTTTATCAATAATACCTTACTTGTCACTGATATTGTTGCACTAACTTGTTTTTTGTGTGTTCCTTACTACACCATTCCCTTGATAACTCGCGGACATAAGGTCCAAAAAGATCAAACGCAGTATAAGCGAGGGCGCGAGTTATCGAGCGACCTATAACAAACAACAAAACTAATAAAGTCAAAAAGGGGGTGGGGTTGGCTTGGCCTGTTACAGTGTTGAATACTCAATTAATAATCGTGCTAAGATTAACAGTGAATAAATATCTCTTCATATCGGTGTACTTTGTTTCGTTTTTTCCTCACAGAATAACATTAATTTCAGGATAACTTAAAGTATATTGAGATCATCAAAACATTATTCCAGATGATTTCCGTTTGCTTAACACATGTACGACTTCACATGTTGACTACTTCACTAACTTTTGTTGTGAATGGTATACGTTATAGTTTTATTGTTTGATCCAAATTAGACGTTTTTTTTAAATACAAAAGACCAACACATTTAGAAAAAACAATGTAGATCGAACGATGTGTAGATTTTTATTGCGGGTTAACTATTATGAACATGAATTTAATGGGTCTAAAAATTTAAAATGACATAAATTAGAACACGATAACACTTGCGGTTTGTGCCACATTGCTGTGTGAACCATGCGTACACAGCATCAGCGTCTACTAACCCGTTGGCTTGTACCCCTACCGATTTCAATAATGGAAACATTTAATCTGATAAAAAGTGCAAGGAACTCGGTCAATTCATTCATTGATTTATATTTTCTAACTAGACTGTGAGTAGAATGGCCATAACACTGTCATTTTCTGCTCATTTCATGCCCAACGATAGTTTTCAGTATTATAGACTGACATGCCTGAGACCCATCTCAATTTCCTGGAAAATTCCATTTTCAGCAAAGGGTTGTATGCGTGACTAAAGAAGTACATACATGTCAGCTCCTTCCGATATTTAAGTTGTCGAATCAAGCAAAGGAAAACAATGACAAAAAAATTGTATTTCGTGTGAATTTAACAAGTGGTTTCATTAATATGTTCATGTGTGCAAAGGAATATAATTCCAAACTCAATGTTATATATATATATATAATATAT
Organism: Potamilus streckersoni; assembly: GCA_016746295.1. Taxonomy (NCBI): domain Eukaryota; kingdom Metazoa; phylum Mollusca; class Bivalvia; order Unionida; family Unionidae; genus Potamilus; species Potamilus streckersoni. The sequence goes on along the minus strand of JAEAOA010002340.1, from coordinate 59,913 downwards.
GGAATTATCCAGCAGTTACCAAATAGGATGAATTACATCATTATTTTGTAGGATGGAAATAAACTACCCATAGTGGACAGAATATGGCACCATCTTAGTATGGAAAGTCTGTTAAGCATGAAAGGTGCAAAGGAATGCCAGCATTAGTGCCATTAGTGCCATTCTGGTCACAGTCGGGTTAGAAATTATAAATCAGTGATTGAATTGACTTAGTTCTGGGCACATTTTATCACACTTTTTAGTTATTGAAATCGGTAGGGAGGGTACAAACAAACAGAGATGTAGCATCAGATTATAATTCGCTATCATTTGCAGTCCGTGCTTGTTTTTCTTTCATCTCTTCATCTGAATCAGCATCATGTAAGTAATTTCGAAGTTTTGGCTCATTTAAATCAACCTCTAAATGTTGACTCAGCAATTTTTAGTTCATTGAAAATTTTTTATCTTGCTTTGCCATTATAAACCTACCTATGATCCACAGCTTTTCAGTCACTGAGTATGCCTTTTGCTTAATTCCTTTGCTCACCATGGTCACATTTACAAATGATTAGGATACATTACTGATATATACTTTAATGATGTTAATACATAAAAACTGAAAACATTTTCGATTGGTCAAAAAAAAAATGCAATTTGAGATCTGTAGTGAATACAAGAACTCGTGCTCCTATTGGCATGCCTTTGAACTTTATTTTATCGTACTTACCTTGTTTGATTTGATACAAAAGACATATTCAAAGTGATAAAACAACACAGGTCTCTTTAAATTGTTTCTTTTATTGCAACAAACACTTCCGCAAACTGTTGATCGAAACAAAGCCGGCATGTAATTAGGTTCTCTCAGAAGTACTCAAGAGTTTCGATGTGATGGTCGATTGAGTCTTTTCTTGTTTTCATAGAAGAGAATATGTATGTTGCGATTATAGTGTTGAGGCGAAATTAAAGGATTATAATGTGAATTTCACCTTGCAAGACATTTAATTGTTTATTTCATTCTCTGTTGCCACCTGTTAGTATTTACAAGAATTTTTCGTTGATTGCTGTTTCATCACTGTTTATTTACAGTGTATTGACAAATATTTCTCTATTAAAAAAAACTAACATAATATGTGATACCTTATTAGAACTTGCAAGTTTCACAATATGGATTCTATCTTTACGGGAAATAGTCACCATTTTCGATGATAAAAACAAGCTATGTATCAAGGTTTAATTTGCAATTTCTTATCACAACATTTTTCACATTCAAAACATTTTAAAATATATTTTCTTTGGAAAAAAATCGGGAGCCTTGCCAGACACCGCATTATAAGCGGGTTCGTGAGTTATCCGGGCGCAAGCTATCAAGGGAGTGGTGTACTTTTTTGTACTGAAGAACAAGATGTCATAGTTTCTTCATGTCTTTCCACAAGTAAATTATAACTACAGAAGCATATGGGCAAATGGAATCTACTGAAATGAAATATTAGTTGATTTTATCTTGTGATCATGCTATGGCATTAATACCAATAATCACAATAATGTTGCAATTCCCATCAATTTGCAAACACTTTTGTGTAAACCATGAATGGACAATATTTGATGACCTTTAATAATTACATATTACCAAAATGTCTCCTGTTTTAACATTAGTGTATGAAGGTTAGGTGTCTTGTCATGTTAAATTCTGATTTAATTACTAATTAAAAATTATCAGTTTTCAAACAATACAAATTTTTGTATAGATATGGTCTGTGAATAATTTCACTAAAAAGAATTGTTAATCTCATGCCCTAGTATTTAGAAAAACCTTCACTTGTAGCATATATTTTGTCTCTTAATCGTGTATTCCATGAGCTGACTCAGTGTCATCCAGAAAAGAATGACGATACATACTAGCACATGGGCTAATGCTGCATCTCAGACTGGGTTGATGCACGTTTTAAAAATGTCTTTAGAACAGGGTGTTGGTGGATCTTACATAAATGAGGTATTTCCATTGTGGAAAGGTAAAGTCCAAGAAATGTTTGTATCCCAAAAGGTCAATGATTCCTGGTATTTAAATAGGAAAACAGAACTAAAATGATCCCCAGCTTAAAACCACTTTCCTCCAGCCCGCATAACATGGTATCCAGGAAGGAAGGCTCTTGGCCCTTTCACCTGCTGTAAGAGAGGCAATCACCCTAATGGAGCCATACCCTTTCCTGTAGAACCTCCCTCTTTCCAATGTCCCAGGCCGTGCCAGATTGTGCATTTTTTGCAGAAGCTTGGTTGGACTTCTTGGACAGTGCATAAGCACTTCCTACAGTAAGGGAGTGTCGTTGTATTCTTCTCAGAACCTCTGCATTCCCAGTTTGTTCACGAGTCTGAGCCAGTATGTCTATAGGAAAAGGTGTACTCATTGCAGGGTGAAGGTAGTAGAAGGGGTGGAAAACATAAGTATGGGAATTTATTGCCAGATTTTTTTTAGCTTCAAAGATATTGGGAAAATTTTTACTCTAGATCTTTGCTCTTGCAACGAATTCATTTTTTTTCAGATGAATCTAATGTAGGTTCATCCATCAGATCTGTGTCACCTTGCAGGTATTTCTTTGGTGATAAGTCACCAGGCGCTGGTCACTAGATTATTCACTGTTTTCCACTGGTCATGGAGCTTCGTACACCAGTCACTGGTCTCTGTAGTTTGATTATATTTTAGGGACACTGACTGGATTGAAGCAACCCTCTGTTTTTATGTGACCTCCTAAGCCCAACCCTGAAACTCTGGGCACTGGGGCAGCACAAGTGGAGTATTAGCTGGGGACTTTGCTCACATTTTGGTTAAGCCTTGGAGCTGTAGGCATGCGTCATTGTCTCGTATGATAATCTCCCTTTGATGGCCTTGTTCAATCTCTTTATGGAAGCATGATTAATTGTAGGTTGCTGGAGATTAGTGAAGATAATTTTGTGGATTAGATTTTGAACCCCCCACACCCCGTTCCCTCAGACGTACACATAGGAACTCAGTTCGGTGCTCATTATTCTACACTGCCATTCTCACAACTCTCTGATAATTATTTGTGCAAAGACAGTACTTTGTTGTTTTTGTTATAGGTTTTGATGCAATTTTTCAGCACAAGATAAGTGATACATGGCGGCCATTATAAGTGGTGAATGTAGAACCCAGGAAAACCTCAGAAAGAAAAACCGACCCATGAGAAGCTACTGGCAGACTTTCTCAGGGACACAACTTGGCTGTGCCATATACTCGAACCCATGTGCAGCATATTGGTAAAATTCCCCATTGGACACGAGAATCAACTTATCTGTGATTTTTTTTTTGTGTGTATATGTATGATTATAAAATATGATTTATCTTTACTTTTGTTTTTTATTTATAGATGAATGAGAATTTCAATACAGACAAAGGTGATGATGAGGACTTCACTGTAGGAACGAGTAAACCAGACAAAGGAAAAAATATCAGAAATGACAACGGTATCAGACATTTGTTTCTTTTGTAGCATCCAAAGCATTAACCCTTTCATCACTAAGTAACTTTGTAGGCATAGATCCCTCAACACTATGTTGTTGTGGTTGTTGTTGGGCTTAACGCCATTTTTCAGCACACGATAGGCTATTCATGGCGGCCAGTATTAAGTAACTTTGGAGTTGTAAAGCAAAATGACTTGTGGACTTTGAAATCACATAACTTTGCCAATGTTAAAGATATCTGACTAGATTAGGTGTCAAAATCAAGGTTAAAAATCAAATTTTATAACTAATTCAATAAAATGTGCATATCTATTACAACTGTTAAAATGCAGGTACAAAAAGGTAACACAACAGGTAAAATACAATTATTTTATTACTTTAGAAAACTTAGAAAGTTCTCAAAACTTGTTCAATTGACCCTAGATGTACTAGTGAATAATCACAGTAGCAACACAAGTCTTTCTTTCATGGTGTCCATAATATATAAGATTCTATAAAATAAACCAAAATGATCTCCAGGGTGAGATCTGTCCACACACCTATATCACCTCTGCCACGTTTGATCGTCACATTGAAGTTCGTTAAATGGACAATTTTTCCAAAAACTTCATCTGAGTAGAATATTTGAAAAAATTCTGAAGCTTTCCTGGAGCCATCTAACACTCAGGTGTGCCCAACTGTCAGAAAACGGAAACAAATCTGTTTGGTTTTCCAGCTTCTTCCAAACAAAATCGTGTGAAGCATATAATTCCTCCGGGTCAAAATCTTCAAAGTCCTCTAAGTGCTTTCCATTGTCTCTCCATACATCTTATCTTATCTCATTTTCATCCAAATTTACCAGGTCAAAATTATTCCAATTCTCCAATAACTCTTTTAAATATCTTCAATTGCCGCCATTTTGGATACAAATTTCAACATTTGGAAAACACATTAAAAGTTCCTACTTTGTTCGATATTTCTAGTTGTATACAAGCTAAACTCACAAGATCATCCAAATATAACATCTACATTACAAGATGGAAGTTTTTAGAGGTACCCAAAAAGTTATTTAGTCGGGTACAATAACGAAAAAGAACACTGCCCCAGACCGAAAAGTCGGAACAGTGTTTACGGACTACCTCCCCATGACCGCTTATACGGTCCACAGTGATGAAAGGGTTAATGGACCCCTTGCTGGGGAGCCATGAAGTATGTTTACATTTGGATAGAAAGCATCACTTTTTCTGAAATATGAACTTGAGTTAAATTTTTTTGCAATATTGTGAAAACTTCTAACAATTTATTTAAATAGATTTGATTGTTTCTTAATCAAAGTAAGAAATGGAAGAACAATCACACATAATAAGTACAGATTAGAGATGGAAGCCATCACAAACATTCACATTTTTATTTCCACAAGGGGTGCCACATCCAATATGAAACCTACAAAAGACCCCATCAATTGAATTAAATAAAAGAAGCAGTTATTTTTAATCCAGAGTAAAGTACTTTATTTATTAAGTCCTTGTCAGTCAATATGTTATTTCTTTTCTGTTACATGTTCAGTTAACCACCCAAATTGATAGCATGGTCAGAAGAAAGCCCTAATTTAGGTTTGGATTGAGTCCATTAATCCTTGAGATGTCATATGTATGTTCTCATACAAATATAATTCCTGAACAAACTAGTTGGTATGCATGTGTACTCATTATTTATACAGTTATGTAGCTAAAATCAAGATCTAAAATCTGCAAGCCAGAATAAAATCCTTATGTCGAAAATTGACAAAAGAGATTATTTGCCTGTTCTGTTTAATTTTTGTCTTTTCTACTGGTACATTGGGGAGACAGATGTCACTCACTTAAAAGGCACTAGCTGCATCAACAGAATACAAACAGCATAAAAAAATCTATGGATGCATTTTCATCACCCTTTTTGAGGGATTGCTTTCATTCTTGGACTGTTGAACATTGATACTGACCTTGCTGAAATCCATAGTCATAAATCGTGGTAAAGTTTTGGGTTGAAGTTTTTTTTTTTTTGTATGGGCACAAGTTTCATACCGTCAGAGGGTTAGCTTTTATACTTGGACTTTAGAATCAGGATCATTATCATTATTTGCCAAACTGTTTTTTGTTCACGCAAAGTCAAGGTCATTTGAAATTATTGGTTTAGTTGTTATTAAGTTTCTATATGTGCCAATTTTGAAGCATATTTTCTTATCTATTCATTAAACCATTTGTCCCTACATCTATTACCATTGTTTCTGCAGCATTGCTTTTGTTTCACACTATCTGCATTGTGGGGATTCACACATTCATTCACATTGAGATATATATGTTCATGTATGGTAAAACAAACACCATAATACAGCATGGTATCAATTACTTCTTACACATACATCAATCAATTTCAGTACATATTCCTAATCCCGTTATACTAAACAAATATCACAATAATCAGACACATTTCTTTACCATATACAAATATTCAAATATCCATGCTATGATATATGCATATGTCCATAGTAACTGATCTTACATACTTAACCATTTTCCAAACTCACAACTCAGGCATGTGTAAATTCTAACATAACTCATTAATAACTACACTGGTTTACTATGAAGTAGGATAATAGGGAATTACAAAATTCTGACCACAAGCTAACAATCTGCATAATTTCCTACATAATGCTCAAAATCTTTTCTCAGATATGCAGGTAAATGAAACACTACAAAGCTAATTCTACATACTAAATGATGTTAGTAATTAAGTATACATACAACAAATAATTAGTTATGATGCTGTAATATTCTGCAAAAGTTGAGCAAATAACTTGATGAATTTTTCAAAGCTTTTTCTTTCCTTAGCCCTCTCAGAGTAACCCTGTTGCTCAGCAATCTTCCTAGGCAAAACTAAAGTTTTACTTTTGATTTGGAAGGCAACATTTGCATTGAATTGTAATCATGTAATCTATTTTTTTAATTTTTAGTTTTTGATTGGACATCACTGGACCAATCCAATCAAACTTAGCAGACAATGTCCCTCTCACTGTCTGTCAGTGTGGGGACATGAGAATACACCTTGTTCACACTGCGACTTCTCTGAGATCCAAACTAACCTCTTGGCACATAAGTGTGATAACTGAAGCCTTTGCTAAACGGTATGAACCGTTTGCTGATTCAAGATTCTGGGGTCCGGTTGGTCATGTTACATTGTGTAAGACATTAACACTAGCCCTTGGTAATCTTTAGACATCAAAAACAATGTCTCAATAATATTGTCCTTATACATAACTTCATAGCTGGGGCTTAGCAGACATGACATGCATTTACAAGACTTGGGATGGCTTGCAGTTTAATTGTATTCGGATTATTGATATTGATTCTGAAATCACAGACTTGAACCAAGCTCATTGGATGATGTGCTTTTGGGGTAAAGCAGAAGCTTTTAGATGTTTGGGTCAAAAGGTCAAACATCAAGTCAATGTTAATGAAACTTGACGAATGATTTCCAGTCATAATAGTTCTACATTGTAGACCGTCCCATTGGACTTGAGAATGTAGAAGTGGCCTTTGTCATGAGAGGTGACGAATGGAGTAAATTGTTTTGCCTAGATATGAATTCTTTGATGATTTTTCAGCCTAAAAGATATTGGACTTATTTAAGATCAATGAACGAAATTGTTAATATCGACATCCACAAAAATGATGCCACTGTAGTAAAAGTCATTTTTGAATATTTATTCATAGTGTTCATTGTGCAACACCTTATGTTTTGATTGGCAGTTACACATGCTTACACTATAAGACATGGCAATTAGATATGCACACACTATTTGACATGGCAATTTCATATGCATACACTATAAGACATGGCAGTTAACATGCATACACTATACCACATTGCAATTTCTTATGCATGCACTATAAGACCTGGCAATTTCTTATGCATACACTATAAGACCTGGCAATATCTTATGCATACACTATACCACATTGCAATTTCTTATGCATGCACTATAAGACCTGGCAATTTCTTATGCATACACTATACCACATTGCAATTTCTTATGCATGCACTATAAGACCTGGCAATTTCTTATGCATACGCTATAAGACCTGGCAATTTTCTATGGATACACTATAAGACCTGGCAATTTCATATGCATACACTATGAAATATGCCAATTACATAAACATACACTATAAAATAGACAATTACAAATGCATACACTACAAGACATGGCAATTTCAAATGCATACACTACAAGACTTGGCAATTACAAATGCATTCACTACAAGATAGACATTTACACATGCATACACTACAAGATATATACTGCAAGACATGGCAATTACACATGCATACACTATGACATGGCAATTTCATATGCATACACTATAAAACATGGCAATTACATATGCATACACTATAAGATAGATATACACTACAAGACATGGCAATTACACATGCATATACACTTTAAGACATCATCTGATGAGTTTATTTACCTTCAGATTCCTTAGTTTCCAGCATGACGGAAGAGGAACAGATCAACCTAGCCATTCAACAGAGTCTGATGGAGCCAGGTTTTGCAAACTTCTGTGATATCCAACTCTCTGAGAATGGCATAGGGATTAGTGATCATGACTCATATATAGTTGGCAGGAAAATGAAAAAAGAAGCTTCCAAAAATGGCGAAGAACAATTCCTTGAAAGTGGTGTCAGTGATGTTAAAAATGGACTTACCAAACTTACCCCCAAGTCTGTCAAAGATGATATCTCTCTTGATTATGTCAGTGATGATCATGATAAACTGTTGTACCCAATCTCAAATACAATTCCTAATGGAAATGTGGCAAAAGATGTATCTGTTAAGAATAATTCTGACAGGGGCCAGAGTGGTGTTGAAAATAATCATTGTTTAGAAGTTGATCAGGAAGCTAACATTCAGTTTGCACAGGAGAAAGAGAATAGTAAACATTCAGTGGAATTTAACCTTAAGTCAGAACAAGTGGATGTGAAGAAAGAGAATGCCACCCAGTCAGTAGGGTCAACCGGTACAGATGGAAAACTAGATAAAATAGATGGTGGAATTCCAGATATAGATCTCACTTGTAAAGAAGTTGATGGTAGGTTCTGCTCATGATCCTAATATTGTCTTGATATACTCTCTCTTTTCACCCATCCATTGGTCCATCCCTAACCTTTGTCTTCCAAAGCACAGATTGGAAATTCTCCCGAATAGGTGACAGTTGTCAAAAGAGCAAGGGGTTCTCAGTAAAGAGTTCATAGTTCAGATGTACTTAAATGTAAATTGCTGAAACACTAAAATTTAATTCATCTAACTTGACATGTACCTTTGTTGTAGGATGGTCCTAATACATCATAAATTTTAGGTTATGACCACTGGGTCATAGTTTTGGTGAAGGTGTGCAAAGGTTCAAATCCACTTGCTCAGCTCAAAATGGCAGGAAAAACTTTTTGTTGGTGGTCAGAGGAATTTTTGATTCACTTGTTTGATAGTGCTTATCAGAGTTGGCTGCTGTTACTCCTTAACGAAAAAGAAGTTATGTTGAAAATATTGCAGACTTTATTCTTTGAAAGCCAATATGTTTTAGTGGAGGTTTGTTTTCCATTGTTTTAATCAAGATTGTTGTATAAGTGCTTGCTCAGTTCTACATTGTTTGCCAATATGGTCATTTAGGGGCATTTACACGTCTTCAATATTAATTGTTGTTCTAAAATTTATTACTAATATAGTTTAACTAAAGTCTGTTCAATCTGATTATCTTTTGCTCTGTATCTTAATTATCAGTAAACTTCCTGATGAAAATTTTCATCACTACAGATTTTTACAGTAGTGGCCTGGTATTTAATTATGACAAGGAAACAGCATGCTAGGCCTAATCATCACATTATAGAGTAGTACATATTTATTTCAACATGCACGACTTTTATTGTGGCATCATAGTGCACAACATTTAATTCCGTTTGTGCTAGATTACACCTTTAGGTTGACTGCATCCAAAATGTCCATGAGTTGCTATATGCGTTTGTTGGGGTGTGTAAATATATTCCTAAGGAATGTGGATGTATTAGGATCCAAATAAAGTGAATAATCACCATTTAAAGGTATGTGGAATCAAATTCTAAAAAGAACCCCATTATTAAGTAGAACTGAATGTATTCATGACCTGTATGACTTTTTAATATGATAAATGCTTATGAGGGAAAGATGAGACTGATCTTGATTTGTAGTTATAACTGGTCTATCTTTGGTTCCATGCTACCTGTTATTAGAAAAGAGTGAAGAGAAAGAATGCATTTGTTTGTAATATTGGTCAGTGTCAAAGAAAAGCAAGGAATTTTAAACTATTACTAAATCTTTAAAAAAATACATAATTGATTATTAATTGAACTCGTTGGGACTTAAATTATTGGGTTGTTTACTGCATTTTCCAAGGTTATGACTCTTGAATTGGTTGGGGTACAATTGATGTGTGAATCATTTAGTTGCTTTCTTAAACATTTGTGAAGTCAATCCAAGGATTCAGGCTTTTGACTTAATGAGGTAGAAGAGTCTCAGAATTTAAACCCTTTTCATACCTGCCAACTCTTAACAATTTGCCGTAAGTCTTACAAAAATTACCCGTAAACTATGGACTTAGGGCATTAAAGCCAAAACTCTGAAAAAATGATCATTGCCAAAAAATCCAGAAAATTTGTTCATCCGTGTTTGATTTGGATTTTATATTAGAATTAGTGCAATTCGTCAGGGAACCAGACTAGCTTTACAGCAGCATCTCAGATGCTTTAAATTGTCACTGTGTTCATGCGAAGCATCTGCATGATCCAACTGTTGTTTATAGAATTTGTTTTAAAACGGCATCCAGCAAGCGATGCATGTTTAAGACTAAAATGAAAATAAGCTTTTTAAAAAGTATTGATAATCAACACCGAAGAATAAAAAGGAATATTCAGATTCTTGTGAATAAAAGATGTAACAGACACAATTACATTTTTTGGACATCACATGCCAATTTGAGTATGACTCATAGAGGGAGATATGATTTCGTCATGTTCAATGGATAAAGATAATTACGTCTGGTTGAGGGACAGCAACAACCCATTGAGCTGCATAGGGGTTGGAACACAAGTTTGTACTAATGTACTAGTGGTAAATAACATTTACGCATACTTTACAATCTCTTCAGTTGAACATAATGTATTTTCGCTGCATGTTTCGAATACAAAACTTTTAATTGTTTTTGAGCTTTACAGTAGCAGTTTAATTTTTTTTACACCTTACTGAAAATTGGTCAAACTTGCGGAAAAAAATCAACTGCCTTACTGAGACGGGACTCATCAGGGTTGGCAGGTCTGCCCTTTTGACTTCATAAATGTTTTTTATTGTTTTTTATTTAAAAAGACTAACAAAAGAATAAGTAAGAATAATAAATAAACCTTGGAAAATATAATTTCATCCAGAAAAAAACATGTTGAAGACCTTGAAATTTTTGTTTTAGAAAGTTGGGGAACCTGGTCTATCAAAAGGGACAAGAATATATTAAAGAAATGAACTTTTGAACCAATCTCATTTTTGGTTCTTAACATTGTTAAATTTTATATTTATGGCTGCTTGTTGAGCAAAAAGTGAATCTAGGCAAGTAAATTTGTTTAGTAGTACTTTCTGAATGGGAAAGTGGATTTCAGGATATTTGTTAATCCATTGGTTTTTGGTTGTAATATGCAGATATTGGGAAGTAATAGTGGTGATTTGGTGTACAGCAGTACCTTTAGTTTGATAGTCAAGCCACAGAAAGGTAACACTATGTTATTGTAAATCATATTTGAACAGAAGTTTTAAGACAGTTATTTTTAAAAGATATTTCTTGCCATAGTCATCGTAATTGGTCATGCACTGTCATTTCCAAAATGCGTTGTTTTTCTGAGGATAAAAAGAGCTTTTGTTATATCTATCTTGTGAATAAATAAGAGAGTAATTGTTAACTGTTGCAAAGGTCGTAACATCAAATGGATATTTTTGTTAAATTGTCATTTCATAATTGTGTTGATATTTTGTGGAGATATTTTGTGGATCATCTCTTTATTCAGAATACTATGTGATTCATACAACCTTGAAATACCCTGGAATTTTGGATGGTTGCCTTTAATTGCAAAAAAATTTGTTTTTACCCAGGAAAGGTCCTTAATTTTTATGAAAAACTGCCAAGATTGTTGTCAAAATCTCTGAGTTTTATTTTATGTAGCAAAAAAATTAAACCGGAATGAAATGCATCATATTTTGATAAAGCATTTTCATAATTTGCATTTTCAAATGTTTTGTGGGTTTAATGATTGGCTATAAATGGCATCCGGTATATCTGGTGGAGGAAAAACTGAAGCAGAACTACCTACCCATGTGAGGCTATCTCACATACCCATGTTGGTTGTGCCCAAATTGAACCCATATGGATGTAGGTGAGAAGTCAGTGATCTGTAAAGATAAGCGTCTGAGACCACTTGGAACCTTGAACAAAAAAAGTTGAATGGGACTAAAATTGGCGATGAAATGGCAAAGATCGGTAGCAGACTAAAAACATGGAGAATACTCATTCAAATCTTGGAAGCCCTTGAACAGTCATTGAACTAGGACTCTGGTTCCCATATGTCAGTCACTTAAGTTGTCATTGATTGTACTTTGTTCACTGTTGCTGGAATTGAAATATATTTGCTACTGTACATAAGCAATGTATTTATACCTTGTAAATTTTTGTTGAAAATGTTGATATCTCCTTAGTTTTAAGCAGAATCTTTGACAGATCAATACATTGAAGCATGTACGGGCAGCTTTACCCATCATCCTTTCATAGAATTAACAGGATTGTAACTGAGAATGGGCATAGAACTGCTGTCTTTTTCCAGGGCATGGTCCAGATAATCATTTTGTTTAATGCCACATCCTTTGATTTAAATAAATGGATAAAACCAGGTCATGGGCCATCGTTTGAACCTTCTGGTTTTAAATATAAGTGATGTTTGCATACAATTACCACCCCTTGAGTCTCCCTTCCTGTGAAATTTGTTTTAAAGGATTTTTAAGGCAAAAGCTTTGGTGGAAAGGCAGTTTTTAAAAAAATACCTGAATGATACATGTTCTCATCAGCATGTTTGTGGATATTATTTTTTGATTGGCCATATCCATTTGTCAGATTTGTCCTAGCACTTGCTCATCCATATGGCCATGCATCCATATGTTCATTAGTGGTTGGGATGGTCTGAGACTGGATCAGTGTGAATATTTGTCATGGTGTCCATCTGTAGTTGAAATCTTGTAAAAATTACAGGCTGTTTTATTATTATTAAAACAAATCAACACATAAACAAATTCCCAAAGCACAATGCATTTGTTTGGAAAAATCACAATTTAATTATTGACCTTTTTTATTTTAGTATATCCACCTGATGATAATGAAGAACTTCTTCCTGAAGTCATCAATAATGAGGTAATGACAGTTATAATATAGTTTGATTGGGGCACATACCCTAGTAGCAAGGTTATGATAGTAACAACAGACTTATATGGGTATTCCTTAACAATAACCATTATGGCACATTGTTATTTAGGAATACTTAAGAAATGAAGTAATGCTAGCCCTGTTTTTGCAGATATCAAAGTAATAAGGTAATTGTAGTTATAACACAGTCCTATTGTGACACATCTCTCAATGATGAGGTAATACAGTTTTGATAGACCTGTTGGGACATGTATCTGAGTAATAAGGTAATTGTAGTTATAACACAGTCCAATTGTGACATCTCTTAGTAATGAGGTTGCGGCACACATCTCAGGAATGAGTTATAGTCTTGTTGTGGCACATATGTAATTACAGTTATGATATAGTTTTGTTGTGGCATATATCTCAGTAATAAGTTATTTGTAGTTACAACACAGTCCTATTGTGGCTCAAATGTTAGTAATGCATTTAGTTATGTAACAGTACAGTTAGGGCACACATCTCAGGAATGAGGTAATCAGTTATGACACAATCCTTTTCCATTTAAGCATACATGCTAAGGCACTTTTTAAAAAATACATTCTAGGGTACTCAGGTAAATCAGAATTCACATGAAAATGATAAAACGTAAATTTGTATCTATTTGTGACTACACATTTAAGTGTCCTCTCAGGATCACAAGTATATTTTACTATATCAGTCCTTATAAGAAGGCCTGACCTACAATACAGGTCACATTTGAGAGCTCCTATGAACAGGGATTTATATATGGTGCACTTAAGTTTAAGTTTGTCATATTTAGGAAATATGGTTGAGTGGTCTTAAGAATTGATTTGATTATGCTTGTGGTCTTGATAGTACAGTAGCAGGAAATATGAAAAATGATGCAACAGTGAATTCTCTTGGTTACTGGAAAGTGCAATGCAGGGTCTATTCTATTGCTGAATATTTGTGAGCAAAATTTCTCTATTGTTTCGAGATTGGGAGGGGAATTGAGGAAGAAAAAAATGCACAGCTTTGTCTTTTTTTTCAGTGTGATTTTTGTAATTTTATTTTTTTTATGAAATGAACTTTAATTCTGAAATTATGTGTGCTAGAATACACCTTGCAAGTATATCCTAAATCCCAATACAAATTGTCCTGTACATGTCTTAATGTAATTTATGGATTCATATATTGGGTTTCACTTGGTCCTGCAAAATAACATGACTTTTGGGTCTGTTTATCCCATTTGGCATGCATAGTGGTCCCTCTCTTGTAAGGCCACACCTCACATATGAAGCCACTTAAAAAAGCCACCACTTATAGTAAGTTGCATTCAAAACACCAAATCTTGTATTGTCATTTAAAAAATTGCACATTGATACAGGATCATTTTCAATAGCATACCTCGTATAAGGCCACTTTTAAGAGGCCATTTCGCGTATGAGGGAACTTTTCAATGGGTCACTTCTTGTATTACTTTGAAAATGCTACCTTGTATTACACAATATTCAAAAGACCACTCCTGGTGCAAAGCCACTGTCAAGAAACTACATTTTATGTCCAGCATAAATGTATACATCTATCCTTTGGTCCACCTTTTGAAAGGCTTCCCATCAGACAAGTCCAATTTGAATACTGATTAGGATCACCTTATAAGATGGTGATCACTGTTTACATAGACACATGTTTGACTGCTTTGATCAATCTTGTGTTCTGATTTACAAAAAGAATATCATTTTAACTTGCTTTTATGCATCAGTAACATAAAACAGTATAAATTATAAGTGTAGTTGAACCAGTCTTTCATTACAGTGAAATCTGTCTTGTTGTGTAGTTTAATTTGTCTTGTAGTGTTGTTCAAAATTTGAAACCAGAACATATTTACCTTGTTGATGCTTGAAGCATATTGTTTATAATTTGGTTAATTAAAAGCATTTGCACAAATTTATTTTTCAGAAAGGTGACCTGCCTTATTCCTACCGATTGATCAGCATTGTTAATCATGTTGGAACATCATCTGTCATTGGTAAGTGTGTGTGTGTGTTTGTGTAGGTGTGTTTGGATAGATAATGTGTGTACACAAAAACAGAGTAAAACTATAATAACTAAAGCATCAGTCACTTAACTGCTTTGTGCAGTCCTTGCACAAAATGTTCTCCTATCTCCAGTCTTCAGATTTAGCAATGCGAAATAGAAAAACAGTGTTCAGATTTAGCAATGCAAAATAGAAAAACAGTGACACTAAAATCTTACATGTTCCCTTATGTTCATAGTTTCCAGCTTCCAGGAGATTTAAGTCGCAAATTCTGCAATGAAACGTGCATTTTTATATAGTTGGTAGATGGGTTGATTTTTTTTTTTGCATGGGAAGTGTAGGAATATCAGTTAGATGGGCTTATGGGAATGATATTGATGGATAGCTGTTTTAATAAATGTGTGTAATAAATGACATTAAATAAATCAAAGTTAAAATGTACAGCTTTTTATACCCAACATAGTAGCAGAATGTTTTGACCATATCAGTTATAGAACATGTTTTTAATGGCATTATATTCTCAGTATAGAATGTGTTACAGCATTGTCATATCAAAGCCTGTCCGTTACAGACCACTGCCATCTCACCTCTGTCTGCGTGAGTTTGATTCTAAGATTCCTCGAATGTGGATATGTGAGAAAGCTTATCAGTAGCTTCTCGTGGGTTGTGGTTCTTTCCATGGATTTCCCGGGATTCTTCCTCCACCTAATACTGGCTGCCATGTATAGCCTATTGTGTGTTGAAAAATGGCATTAAGCCCCACAACAACAACATATCAAAGCATGTTTTTTTTTTTTTAAATTTAAAGGTGGGTTTTTTTCAACAATGGCATTGAATCATTTAAAACATGTTCCAGCAGTGTCATTATGTCATATCAGCTTAGAACATGTTACTGTGGGGGCATTATATTGGCTCAAAGCATGTTATTATGGGATCAGTCAGAGCATGTTATGATGGCAACATTAGGCCATATCAGTTAGAACATGTTCAACATTGATATAATGCTACAGTTAGAACATGTTATGGATGGCATTATGTCAGTTAGAACATGGTGTCAATGTGACAAAATGCCATATCAGTTAGAACATGTTCGACATTGACATAATGCTACAGTTAGAACATGTTATGGATGGCATTATGCTATGTCAGTTAGAACATGTTCAACATTGACACAATGCTCTAACAGTTAGAACATGTTATGGATGGCATTATGCTATGTCAGTTAGAACATGGTGTCAATGTGAGAAAATGCCATATCAGTTGGAACATTTTCAACATTGACACAATGCTACAGTTAGAACATGTTATGGATGGCATTATGCTATGTCAGTTAGAACATGGTGTCAATGTGACAAAATGCCATATCAGTTAGAACATGTTCAACATTGACATAATGCTACAGTTAGAACATGTTATGGATGGCATTATGCTATGTCAGTTAGAACATGGTGTCAATGTGACAAAATGCCATATCAGTTAGAACATGTTCAACATTGACACAATGCTACAGTTAGAACATGTTATGGATGGCATTATGCTATGTCAGTTAGAACATGGTGTCAATGTGACAAAATGCCATATCAGTTGGAGCATTTTCAACATTGACACAATGCTACAGTTAGAACATGTTATGGATGGCATTATGCTATGTCAGTTAGAACATGGTGTCAATGTGACAAAATGCCATATCAGTTGGAGCATTTTCAACATTGACACAATGCTAAAGTTAGAACATGTTATGGATGGCATTATGCTATGTCAGTTAGAACATGTTCAACATTGACACAATGCTCTAACAGTTAGTACATGTTATGGATGGCATTATGCTATGTCAGTTAGAACATGGTGTCAATGTGACAAAATGCCATATCAGTTGGAACATTTTCAACATTGACACAATGCTACAGTTAGAACATGTTATGGATGGCATTATGCTATGTCAGTTAGAACATGGTGTCAATGTGACAAAATGCCATATCAGTTGGAACATGGTACAGCATTGTCATTATGTTATTTGGATTGGAACATGTTAGGACAGAAGAGCTCTGGTGGCTTAGTGGTTAGAGCATCCACCTCAGATGTGGGAGGTTGCTGGTTCAAACCCCAGCCATGTCATACCAAAGACTTATAAAAATATTACTAACAGCATTAAGAGGCTAGTGTTAGGACTGGTCGGCCTGGTGTTCATTTGATGTGACCATGTGGGACATGCCCCAATACTAGACATCATTATAAACTGTCACACTGTATACATCATAACAGTATGACTGGAAAATTGTTAAAGCTACGTTAAAATTCAAAATCTTATACACAAACACATGAAAGCGACATGTATATTTATTGGATCAAGTCATCACAGTGACATTATGTAATGTAAATTAGAACATATAATGACACTGGTGCTATGCCATATGAGTAAGAAGATATTTTAAAATTAGCATTATGTTGTATCATTGAGAACATGTTCCAGCAGTGATATTATGTGCAGTCAGTCATGACTAGCATCATGTCACATTATTTAAAAAGCATTGTGACAGGGGAATTGTGTGATAATGAAGAACACAATGATACAATGGAATTGTTGAGGACTTAAAGGTAATTACAATGATATTCTTCTGCTTTTAAATGAATATGATCCTACTTTACTATGCCTTCAGGAAACATTTTTAAAAGTTACCGACAATATCACATTAAAAAACTACTCCCTGTTTAACATCTACCGTTAATTAAAAAACTACTCCCTGTTTAACATCTACCTATAAAACGTTGATAGAGCCTCAGGAGGGGTTTGTATTGCTGTGAACAATAGAGCCCCACATAGAACCATCCCTTTAAATACAAATTTACAAGCCATTGCTTTAAGTAAATCTCTACATCGAGTGATTACATTTTGTTCTATCTACATACCACCAAATACCAAGTTATCACCAGATGAATTAGACTCGCTTGTTAAAAAACTCCCTGCGCCATTTGTTTTACTTGGTGATTTTAATGCCCATAATATTTTATGGTGATCAAATTACATAAATGACATGGGGATAAAAAAAATTAAAAATTTTGTTACTAGACAACTTGAGTCTATTTAATAATAAGTCTCCGACTTACTTGCACCAAGGAACGGGTACATACACCTGTATTGACTTAACAATTTGTTCTCCGTCACTCCTTTTGGATTATAATTGGAAGGTCGCTGATGACCTTCATAGCAGTGATCACTTTCCAATCTATCTTAAGAACACCAGTACCATAATTGATTTCACGATTCCACAGTGTAACTTAAAGAAGGCTGACTGGGTCAAATTTGAAATCTGAAATCAGACTTAACAGGAATACCGTACTTAATGATGATAATCCAATTCGACAATTTGCATCTATCTTAATTGAGATTGCAGAAGAGTCCATTCCTAAGTCCTTGCCAAATTGTCAAAGAACCCCAAAACCATGGTTCACTAAAGAATGTAAAAAAGCCATTAAACAACGCTGAGAAGCACTGAAAAAAATTCAAAACTTGTCCAACGCTCGAAAATATCGTATTGCTCTGGCTAAAACTCGCCGCACGATTAAAGAAAGTAACACACATCATGGAAAAAATATATTTCAAATTTAAACTCTCGTTCCTCAATAAAAAATGTTTGAGACACAATCCGAAAATAAATGAAAAAGGAAAATACAATTGCCTCCAACCTCTGAAGCTAAATATCATCAATTATTAAACCAAGTATGAAATAGCTAATGTACTTGCTGATTGTTTCTCTAAAAATTCTGTATCGTCTAATTATTTCGAAGCTTTCCGAAGATATAAATCTCAAAAAGAAAAACACTGTTGAAATTCACATCAAACAACTCAGAGTTATAACAAACCGTTTTCATTATTGGAACTGATGGAATCCTTGAATAAGGCCCATGATACATCCGCAGGACCTTACAATATACCTTACCAGTTTTTAAAACACCTTCCAGAACCATCCTTAAAAGTCCTTCTGGGAATCTTCAATAACTTTTGGATTACTGGGAATGAACCAAAAATTTGTAAAGAAGCAACAGTAATACCAATTCCCAAACTCAGGCAAAGATGGTGCAGATCCTACCAACTATAGACCTATATCATTAACTAGCTGCATATGCAGAACAATGGAACGAATGATCAATTCTCGGTTTGTATGGTATTTGGAAAGCGACAATTTAATATCTCCTTTCCAAATTGGCTTTTGTTATGGTCGTAGTACCAGTGATAAGCTGGTCAGACTCGAAACATTTATTCACGATGCTTTCATAAAGAGGGAACATTTAGTAGCGGTTTATTTTGATTTGCAAAAGGCCTATAACAATACATGTAAGCATGGAATACTAAATGACCTGCACTATATGGGTCTAAAAGGCCGACTGCCCTCGTTCATATAAAACTTCCTCTCAGACAGAAAATTCAAGGTACAAGTAAGCCCCACCCTCTCTGATATGCACGATCAAGAAACAGGTGTGCCTCAAGGCAGTATTTTATCAGTGACGCTTTTCAACATAAAAATTAATAGCATCACCAAGTGTCTGATGCCAGGTGTGGATTGCTCCTTATATATCAACGACTTTTTAATATGTTATGGATCCAAGCACATGCATACAATGGAAAAACAATTACAACAAAATATCAACAAGATTTTTAATTGGGCCAATACTAATAGTTTTAAATTCTCGAAATCAAAAACTATGCATTTCAGTAAGTTACGAAGACATCATGATGGACCTAAACTCACGCTGGAAGGAAAACCTTTTCTAGTTGTTGAGGAAACAAAATTTTTAGGTATTATCTTTGATGGAAAACTGACTTTTATTCCACATCTGAAATATTTGAAAGCTAAATGTTTGAAGTCTCTTGACTTACTTAAAGTAACAGCGCACACTGACTGGGGTGCTGATAGAAGAGTCATACTCAATTTATACAGAACATTTATCTGCTCGAAATTAGACTATGGTTGCATTGTCTATGGTTCAGCAAGGAAATCCTATTTGAAGATGCTTGACACAATTGATCATCAGGGAAAAAGACTTGCCCTGGGAGCATTTAAGACTTCCACGTGTGAAAGCCTTCTCGTTGAAGCGGATGAACCATCCTTACCTAAACATAGAGAAATGCTTTCCGCACAATATGCTTCCAAATTAAGATTCAGCCTTCTGAACCCAGCTTTTTCGGCAATTTTTAAACCAAAATATAAAACCTTATATGACAATAAACCAAATGTCAACCTACCTTTGGCATTAGAATATCACTATTCTTCGAAAGTACCAGAATTGATCTTTCAAAGATTCTTAATGAAACCGTCTCCGAAATACCCCCTTAGCTACTTCAGCAACCAAGGGTACTTTTCACACTACATGATGGAAGAAAATTGGAGACAAACCCTTCCATTTTCCACAACTCTTACCATGAACTCCTCTCACAATTTGAAAATTATGCAAAAATATATACTGATGGATGAAAAGATGTGGAAAAGGCTGCTGCAGCCTTCGTAAGTGGAAAACACACAACGATAGTTCGCTTGCCAAATGGTGTGTCAATTTTTTTTCAGCCAAAATCAGAGCAATAGACCTTGCTTTGCTATACATTGCAAGATATGGTATTTTAAACAGCATCATCTTTTCAGACTCACTATCAGTACTTCAGTCACTACATAATAGAAAACTGGAAAATCCACTTTTAGCAAATATTCTCCTTAAACATACTAAGTTGAGTACCTCGCACACTATAGTATACTGTTGGTTACCAGCCATGTTGGAATTAAAGGTAACGAAAAAGCAGACCGCGCTGCTAAAATGGCCCTATCATTAGAACCATCTTATTTTAAAACACCATATACTGATTTTAAACGTATTAAAAACTATTTACATCAGAAATGGCAGCTATCATGGAATGATGCCATGAATAATAAACTTCATGCCATCAAGGCAACCACAGGAGAATGGACTTCTTCTTACAGAACTGACTGTAGAGAGGAGATAGTCATTGCTAGAATTATAATCAGCCATACTTATTTAACCAACTTCTACATACTAAAAGGAGAAGATCCACCAGAATGCATATCTTGCAATGAACCATTCACTGTTAAGCTTTTTATGTTGGAGTGTTTCGACCTCCAATCTACGCGCAATCAATACTACAATGTGCAAGAAATAAGGGAGCTCTTTGATACAGGTAGCCTTTCTTATGTTATTGATTTTCTTAAGGAAGTAAAGATTTATCATAAGTTATAGCTTATATGTTATCATCTTAAACATTTTTATGTGCTATATATGTATAGTCACTAGATTTTAATTACCTTTCATATGTTTTTGTTGTCATACATTATTTGCAATCCCCGTTGATCGGAAAACTTTATTTTTTTATCACATTTACCATTTTTTTGTTTTTTCCTTTAGCTATTTGGTTTTTTATCGCTGGCCAATACAGAACCTTTTAGCATTTGTACATAATAAAGATGTAACCTTTTTTATGGCGCTAAATGGCCTCATTGTGCTGGTGCGCCGTAAAAACTCAATCAACCAACCAACCAACCAACCTATCTTCGTTGTTATACATTATTTACACTCCCCGTTGATTGGGAAACTTCATTACTTTATCACCATTTTCATCATTTTACCTTTACCTATTTGGTTTTGTATTGCTGATCGATACAAAACCTTATACCACTTGTAAATAATGAAGGATTTAACCTTTTGTATGGTGCTATAGCCAATTTGTGCTGGTGTGCCATAGAAATTCAACCAACCAACCAACCATGTGATATTCGTAGAACATGTTATGACGGCGGCATTATGTAATATCAGTAGAATATGTTTATGATAGGAATTATGTCATATGAGTAGAACATGTCAGGGCTTTTAACAGCTAGTCCAGGACAATTGTTTTCAGAAAATTCACTAGTCCCATTTTCTCTTCATTTGTCCCACCTTTTCACTGGTCCCAGAATGGTAATAAATTGCCGAGATTTGATGAAATGTATGTACTTAATACAAAGAAAAAGCAAATGAAATAATATATAATTATTTCTTAAAAGAGTTTAATTTTTCAAAAACATTGGTTGTTATGCTTTGGCTTCTTCAGGTTCATGTATATATGTTTTAGCTGATGGATTTGAAAATATGTTCATGTATATGTCTGCCATCTGCACCAGCACTAAACCAGCAGTTAATAGCTCTGTCTGGATTAAAAGTCCTCAAGCTCTGGTCCATTTGCATAAGTTCATCTGGGTGAATTTCCTACCTGTGCCAGTTTTGGATATTGTTTGCAGTAACTGCAAAACATCTTTCCTTGCGAGTAAATATATTCAAGCCAGGGATAATCAACCCAATGCACTGAAAATTTGTCTTATAGATATGTCATATTTGACAGTTTTTGCCATCACTGATTGTTGCTTATATCTCTTTGTAGAAATAGCTACCGCACACTCATTGTGTCTTATGTTTTATCACTCCATTTTTCAAACAAATTTACCTTCTCCAAATCGCCGTTATTACCTTCCATACGAAAATAGTTTAGCAAACTTATGTTATCCACAGAGTATCTATTAGCTTGTTTGATAACTACTTCTAAAGTGATCATAACATCAATTTTCTCTTTTTAATACGAGCTAAAACTGCTTATTAATTTGCGTAATTCTTTCGCTTCAAACACAATATAGCAAGTGGAAATTAATCATTTGTATTATCAGTTACGAATTAAAGAATCATTACTGTCATTTAATCAGTTCATAAAGGAAACTGACACTAATATCTGTAAAATACATATTAATTTAATAAAACTGACTCGCTGGATTAAAATCATAGCAAGTCGGCCATTATGATTGAGTAAACTCATTGCAATAAAACCACTTATAACATTGCTAATTGATCATACTGGCATTCTTTTTTTTGACATGTTTTTGATTTGCCAATAATTTGGTCGCTTTGCCCAATATGCAGTCAAGCGGTAACAGGATGTAAATGTATACACGAAATGGGTCTAGAATCAAATACTCAGTTTACCAGGAGTGCAAGATTGGCCAAATAAAGGTTGATATAGTGATTAAAGCACGAAAATAAGGACTAGCTCGACTTTAAAAAAAGTACTTGTCCTGGACTATTGACTTGGAAAATTTTACTGGCCCGACTTCAAAAATGATTAGTCCAGGACATCTGGCTATAGGATTTGCTCAGCTCTGCATGTTATGATGGGGGCATTATGTTGTATCAGTATAACAATGCCATCATGTCAAGACCTGAACTCTGACAAAGGTGAGATACAAAACAAAAATACTTCATGTTAGCAGGCATATACATAGATATAACATATTTACAAGGAAACAATACACATCAAAAACATTACAAATAATAACAATGACAGCAGATTAAAAGATAAGACATGCTAAGATTACATTTACTGATGTTTAAAATTTTAATGTATGAATATCTAAAACACATCACAAAAAAGCATCCATTTAAAATTTTGAGACAAAAAATATTAATTAATTATTGTTAAAAGTGTACTCAAGGGCAACATTTATTTTGATCCCAGGAAATAATGTTATGATGTCCCAATGTATATAAAAAATATACACTCGAGCAGTCGTAATATTTACTTTATTTCTTATTCGGCAGCATGTGCTACATGTTAAACTTGGCGCTTTAAAAAACAATAAGGGATGATTAGATTTTAGGCCATAATTGCATATCTTCTATTTGTTAAACAATTTTTAAAATTTATTGAACTTTATTTGTACAAAAGCAATTTTTTATTCTGTTTATGTTATGACCACTATATAAAGGCGAAACATATTATATAATGATTAAATTGGTCTATTTTTTTACCAGTTTTGTTTCTGGAAAATAACTCCACTTTCTACAGTTACCAAACTTTTTGAATTGCCTGCATGTTGGGTAGCGAAGGTTCTCTTTAGTTTCAGGGTCAAAGGTAGAGGTCACATTGTCTGGAGGAAGTACATAGGTTTTAAAACAAAATGTTAAATATGCCATATTTGATAGTTGTGTTAAAGAAGAACCATGTTGATATTAGAGTGAAATGGTTATGGTCACTGAAGAAAAATGGTTTCTAAACAATAGCTTGTGTTCCTACGGTTACCAAACTTTGGATAGCTAGAAAATTAAAGTAAAAACGATGTTCATTGTTTTTTTAGATCAAAAGTTCTGAGGGCAAAGTTATTGTGACAAAGATTCAGTAATATTCATTCAAAAGTATTAAACACAGGGTGTGCATTTAATATGCAACTCCTGGTTTAATATGGATTTGGTTGTGGGAATTGTTTGAGAAATTATTTTTTTAACATGATTAAAAATGTAGTTCTCTAGGCTTATATGTAAATAACATTAGATTTTCAAGTTACATTTTTTTGCACAGTTTCGAACTTGGACATTTTCAGGAGCAAAAACCTTATTAACATAATTAAATTAAAATTTTTTCACATGGATAAATGAATTTATTAAAATTTGTTGGATTTTGATACTTTAGTCTGTTTGACTGCAGTTAGGGCATATGTTTTTTTCCCAGTCTACTAACAGCTGCTTCACTTGGTTCTCTGTATTAATAGGTCAGTGTTAAAACTGGTTGGCCTGGTGTCAGATAATATGACTGCTTGGGACATGACGATATGGCATGATACCCCAGTGCAAAATGTCACTATAAACTGATATACTGCAGACATCAGAGTGTTATGACTGAAAATTTGTTAGTTATATTCAAAATCCAAATCACACACACAAACACACACACACACACACACACACACTCTGTTTCCATTTTAACTTACAAAATTATCATCATTTTTGGAATCTTACTGCAAAGAGTCAGATACAACAGGTGTAAATTATCTGCTCTTATTTTTCAGGGCATTACATTAGTGATGTATATGATATTAAGAAACAGTCATGGTTTAGCTTTGATGACTCTCATGTTACCCGTACTACTGAGCAGGAGGTCCAAAGTAAACGAGAACGTACAGGATACATTTTCTTTTACATCAGCAAGTAAGTAATTTATTTAAAAGCCAAACACCATTAAACTGGTTGTACTTAAGGGCACATAAAAATGTAACGTTTGACAAAGATGAAATGATTTTATGGTGTTCCATGTATATGTTTGTTTAGGCAAGTGGAAAATTTTTACATTTCGCTTGCAATGCATTTGCCAAACATACATGCTATATATGAACATGCTAAATGTTTTGCACAAATCATAAACTCTAGATTTATTACTGTATTGTCAGATTTATTCAGTCCATAAAAGACTTGTTTAGCGGAGCAAACTGTTTAACCTTTTGTTGTTTATTGGTTTGTTCACTACTACTAATGCAAATGTGACTCTCCATGTCTTTTTTTGTTTACATTGAATGGCATAATATTGCCCTGCACTCTAATGAAACAGGTTAGACCTTCAACTGCAATTTGGCATCATATTTGCCACAGCTCAGGTTCTGCATAGATTGTTATACTTTTAATTTAAAGCAAACAGCATTGACCTTAATCTTTTGGTGTGTTTTGCAGTGGTAGACTTAGGTCTTTTCTGTTTGCAAACTGGTGTCTATAGTAAATACTGTAGTTATTGTTTTAGTAACTTCTGTTTTGGAATTTTTGACTTGGCGATACTTTGCAATCTGAACTATTTTTTATTTTCCAGAGACATATTTGATGATCTGAAAGAGCACCACAAGTTAACAGTTGGAACAAAGTCGGCTGAATATACTTGATTTTACATTTAGAATAGGGTTTACTTGAAATGTAGTATTTTGTTTATAGTAATGAGTAGATCAGATTTTGATGTATATATTAGTTAAGGAATTATTAAAAAAGTATTTTATTTGAATTTCTTTTTCTTTTTCTTGTTTTTGAACATACTTTCTAGATCTGAATCATTCTAGTTTTATATTTTAGTAAATGTTATGTTGTTTGTTGCAATGAACAAAAATTGGTCAGTTTATGACAAATACAAAGAACTTAAGCAAATGGTTGTGTAGAAATATCCTCTCCCTCCCAGCTCTATAATTGTTGGAGGTACTTGTGGAAATATAATGGATGTTGTCACAATTTTACTGTCTCTTTGCTGATAGGATGAAATTATTTGATGCAGGTGAGTTGTAAATAAATAAATTAGAGAGACCGTTGCTGACTTTGTCGGCACCTATGTAATTGATGAGCAAAGTTAGGGGTTACCTGCTCGTGTCGTCATTAAATTGGGTTTTTGCCCTTGATTGAAGGACAGATTTATTTCAATTTGCGAAGAAGACTCATTTCCCTTCAATATTAATGTATTTTCAATAAAATTTGGTATTTACCTTGATTTTCATGACACCATGACTGAAGTTGTTTGTCAGTGATCAGCATCTTTATTCAGTTTTGTTCCCAGATAGATATCACATAATTTATCATAGATTTGAAGTTAACTTTTTATATAACCCAATATTGTTATAAATTCAGTGGAATTTAATTATAAGCTTCCTACATCTGGTTTTAACAGAGCGATGGCTGCTGAATTATGGACCCACATGTTGTGGGTCCCATGATGACCGAGTGGTCTACGGCACTGCACCACATTTCATGTGAGTTTGAGTTTTTGCTTCACCAACTTGGGTATGTGAGATAGCTTGCCAATATCTTCTTTTGGGTTGGGAGTTCTTCATTGGACTTTGTCAGAATCTTTCTTCACCATATATACTGGAACTGCTCTGGTGGTTTAGTGGTTAGAGCATCTGCCATGGAACTGGGAGGTCTTGGGTTTGAATCCTAGCCACGTGATGCAAAATGCTTAAAGGATGTTACTAACAGCTGCTTCACTTAGTGCTCAGCGTTATGAGGTTAGTGTTCGAACTGGCCAGCATGGTGTCAGAATAATGTTGCTGGGTGTGACATGATGCTACATGTCAGTGTGGCATGATGCCCCAGTGCAGGACATAAACCAGAACACTGCCACACTGCATACATTGCTGCAATATGACTAATATTTCTAAAGCTACATGTACTTTAAAAATCCAAATTGCGCACACACTCAAATGTACTGGCCACCATATACAGCCTGTTTTGTGCAGAAAAATGACATTAAACTAACAAAACCATGGAAATCCATATTCTGCATACAGCTGTATATTGAGATCATACCAGTCAGTGTTCTACAACAGTGGTCCCCAACCTTTTAATCGCTGCGGACTGGTCAACAATTGATAATTTTACAGCGTCCTGCTGAGGGGGGACATTGTTTATATTTTAGATTGTTCTGATTTAATAATTTTAATTTTATTGTATTTAAACATGCCTCCAAAATAAATTACAGTTACACCAAGAATGAATATAAATAAATGTAAATATAAAAGAATTTAAAGTGAATATAAACCCAAGAGAAATACACAACAGTAAATAAAATGGAAATAATTTAATGTACCTTGGGCAGCCCGGTACCATTTGATCCACAGACCGGTCGTGGCTCGGGGTTTGGGGACCACTTCTACATCACCAGTAGTATTTTTTTTTTTGCCAATATAACGTAACTTTGTTTCCTTTATTGCTATTGCCAGTTAATGTTCTTCATCTCAAACTTGAATTGCCACAAAGGTCATGTGAGGATTACATTGGCCGCATCTATGAAATCTTTACGACACTGAAAGTTTCTCGTATAGGAGATATCCAGTTGTAATGGTGGAAACAAGAGGTAAATGATAGTAATAACATTTTTTTTTCAAAATTTGTTGGCTGTGAAGAAGAAATTTGCATTAACTAGTTTAAAAATTCCAGATGCCACTGCAGGCAGCAGGGACTATTTCCAAAGGCTGCATGAATAATTACAATGGCCACAAGTTGGAGATCCCTGTTCTGCATCATCTGTAGAATCTCCTTTACAAACATACCTTATCTCATTTACTGTATTTCCTTTTGAAAAAAATACACTACCTCTTATTGAGAATAAAACCAGGCAGATCAATTCCTGATATTTTCTTGAGTAATAATTTCCTCATCCTTCCCCTCTACACACTCGTAGGTAGGTAGGTAGTTGTGTATCCACCATTTGGTGATGAACATTCTTTTATGTAAATACTGTTGGTAAATAAACTATTCATATAACCTTAGGGAAATAAGTTTTAGAAATGTTGGGTTTGATTTTGTTTGTTAGATATTCATAAGCAAATAAGGTTTTAATGCAATATAAAAGATATCCAAATTTAATATTGATTTTCAAAGTCACTGCAGTTTTAGCAGGACAGTTTTTTTTTGTGCTGGTTTTGGAAGAGTTTGGTTTACAAGGTCAGAAGGCCAAATGTGTGCAGCCTTGTTTGCAACATGTGAAATTGCTGGTACAATGTCAGAAAATTTCACAGCAGGAGAGTGCCAAAAAACAATTAGTCCATCTGGTCATTTTGGTTTTTAGGCATATGGAATCAATGTATTCTACTATTTATATATTTTTTTCTGATATTTAAATATTAAAATCTGAGGGAAAATAAATAATCATATACGAAGATAAGAACTCGTGTTTAATCTGCATTTACTAGATAAATGTTTCTACAATTAAATACTCCTTTGTATCCATGTGATGTCTGATGACACATGCTACTTCTGATCCCTAAAGTCAATAGGTGGAGTATTGGAATGCCTGGAAGTCACCAGAGGCTCAGTAATCGATCAGAGCAAAGGACAAAAAAAAAAAAAAAGAACTATTCCAAAGGAATACAAAATTTTCAAATGAAAAATATAGTTGGGTAACAAAATTGGCTTGAAATATGGAAATAGAATGCAAGCTAAGACATGAATAGTGCTGTTAAATTCAGTATGAATGAAATCAGAGATTGTAACTAAGTGAATTTTGTGAGTCTTTCAATGGGCTTAACTTACAGAATTTGTTTTGCACACAAATGATTTTGACATTTTGTTTTTCTTAATGTTTCATTATACAAATAACAAAACAAATGGCTTGTATTCATAGTTACCTATTGACCGTTGAGTCATTGACTACATTTTGTCTTTTTGTATGATGAAATATAGGACCAGTTGGCTATGGACAGGACCTTTAGTATTTTCAGGTTACTGGTTCAATGGGCTTGCAGGATATTTTGTCAT
Organism: Potamilus streckersoni; assembly: GCA_016746295.1. Taxonomy (NCBI): domain Eukaryota; kingdom Metazoa; phylum Mollusca; class Bivalvia; order Unionida; family Unionidae; genus Potamilus; species Potamilus streckersoni. The sequence goes on along the minus strand of JAEAOA010002340.1, from coordinate 30,855 downwards.
GTTTTCACACACTGATGTGTGCATTGAGTTTCCTTTTGTTTAGATAGCCTTGTTACACATGCTGTGGCCTTCAATATTTCTGATCTGATTTTTATTTAAGTTTTATGTGCTGGCGTCATCAAGATTCCTGATGAGTCTGATAATGCACAAAAATCGTGCATCTTAATGAGATGCATCAAATAGAACTTGTTACCACTTTAGAAGTCTTATTTATGAGCCAGAAATTGATAAAACCTTTATAATAGGATTATATCTTGCCATTGTAGCTCATTAACTCACCACTTGTTTTTTTTATTTTTTATTTTGATTCGAGTTTGGTCAAGTGAGTGAAAAAAGTCTTATAAAGATCTTGGATGAATTTGAGTGTGAGCAAGATGTACACACATCTATGATGTAATCTTAAATCTGATTGGCTAAAATTTGTTAAATGAGCATATAGCATCATGGTCTTAGGTAACAATAGATAACATCTGTTCATTTTAATGATCTTGCACCTGTTGCCACGTTTGTTTCGTCTTAGACGTTACATTTTTCAACTGATTTGGTAAATGGGGTTTATGTCATCAAGGCATGTTTCAGTATGAAGTCCGATCATGAACTGAAGCTAGAAATTTTAAGATTTAGATTTCAAAGAAAAGATCAGGTTAAATGAGTAAAATGAACCTGATACAAAGTAGTTTACTTAGGTTGGTATTCTTGCAATACTTCAGAAGCTTGCTTGGAGAATGGTTAATTATTAGGTTTTGTAAGCCAGGTGAGGAAAGTCAGCTCCTTTTTGGTCTTAATTATCACAATTCATGTGTTTTGTATCTTTAGTTTCTGATGTCACATAAGTGCAACAGGAATGTACATCATTTCCAGCCAGTTTAAAACGAACACTAAAAACACTTTCATATTATATACATCATTTCTTATCCTTTTCTTAACACAGTCTTTCATTTACTTTTATTGTTCTTTCCTCATTTCCAGCTAAATTTTTTTCTTATCCAGAGATCGGAGCTTGTAATCCAAAATTTGCTGGGTTTTTTTTCATTGTGCAGCCTAATTATGTCATTGGGCAAAAGGCACAAATCCAATTTTCTGCACATAATATAGCCCCTAATGTGTTAGAAATGACTTGAAAACCAACAAAACCAATAACTGTCCTCTACTTCCTATTGTTTCCTTACTTCTCTTTTTTTGTTGTAATATTGATAGTCAAACCTTTTGTACCAGTCACATTTTCATAGTATTAACATGGTCTGAAGCATTAAATTTCTCTCAGGTAAATTTGCTAAATGAATGCCATGTGTAATGGTCACCTGATTTCTGCAATCATTAGTCTGGTGTATCGAAGCCAAACAATGCTTTCTCTCAACCTTAATTGGTTGGGTGGCTGAGTGGCCTAAAGCACTCACCATTATGGATCAATGCCATCTCACCTCAGCATGGGTTCGAGCCTCATAAGTGTTGATTAGGTTGTGTCTGAAATGACTGCTTGGTCTATTTTAATGAAACTTTTGCTTGATGAAGAACCCATTGATTAAATAAAGGAATACCTATGAAAACAGTTCTCATCGTGTCCTCCGGTCACATTGCCAGTGTAATTTGAAGGCAGTATGTGAGATTCGAGATGAGGCAGATTTTGTCCTTTGGGTAAAAGGTAAAAGCAATTCATTGGCAGGAAAATCAGTCATGTTTTGGTAACAGAAATGGAAGTTGCCTTATGTACCAGTGTGACTGGTGTACTTTGATATTGTCATCTATTTGCCTGTGAATTAAAGCAATCTATGATCAGCTCTTAGAAGAGATGTGCATTAAATCCCGTTTCATTAGGGTCGGGGTCATTCAGTATTTGAAATTTGCCTGTAAAGTCAGGTGAAGTTTTTCTCACAGAAAAGCCATCAACGGCCTCCCGTATATGCCGTCATTTGATCTTGGTAAGTTGAAACATTATGCTGATGATAACACTTATTTTGTTTAATATTTTCTAAAACTAAATACAAGATAAATAATAAAAGCATGATTACCAGTCATGTCAGTCTAACTTGCATTTTCTAAAAATGAGCAATACAAATTAAATTGTTAATATAAAAGATAAAGCTGTAAAAATCAAACTAGAAAAAAATACAGACCAACATATTCACCATATATCTTGGTTCAAGAAAATATAAAAATTCCCTTAGGTTAAACTTTTTTTTAATAAATGTAGAGACATGTTCCAAAGCGTGAGAAAGGAAATGTTGAATTTGCAGAAACCCCAATTCATGTTACAATAATGTTGGTGAATAAAATGTTTATATGATGATAAACTTATTTTTTCTTATTTTTTTTTTTCATCATAAGCAATTTATGTACAAAATGCAAATGTGTCCACTATCTAAACTCTGCATAGTCCAATAATATGGAGCATTTATTGTTAAAGTTGGGTAACAATTTAGACACGTACATTGATGAGAATAGATTGTTGTTTTGGGGCTTAACGCCATTTTTCAGCACACGATAGGCTATACATGGAGGCCAGTATTAATGGTGGAGGAAGAAACTGGGAAATCCACAAGCCATAAAGCACCAAACTAAACCAAACCCCCCCCCATTGTCATAAGGAACAACTACAAATTCCTTCTCCATGTCATTCAGAATGTTGTAGGCAAAAGCATGTCTTCCATAACATTGAAATGTCACGATTTATGCACATAACTGCAAAACAACACCAAAGGCATGTGTAGTCTAATTTTCAGACAAGATGGGAAGCGAATAAATGTTGACAAAAATTTTGATAACAATAAGCAAATTTGCCAAGTAAATTTGAAATTTTTTTGTAAACATAATTTACACAATTATGACATGTTCATGTGTCCATTGATAACCAGGGATGGAGGTTTTGCAAATACTGTATCTTGAGCAAGAAAATGTACTTGAATTTTGTCATATAGTTTCAAACATTTGTGGATTCTGTTTCATAAGTGCATTATAAACAACTTAAAATCCCCAACAATTTGACAATACAAACTAACAACTAAAGAGCAACAGACGTATTGCAGTTGCAAAAAGATCAATACAGTTAACCATGAAATGATAGTTGATGTTCAGAAGATGTAAAACATGCTTGGATGCTTAAAACCATGTTACAGTACTTTGAATGCTTAGGACATGTCTTGTACTTTATATATAATTATGTAATAGGTCTATGACAATGGTAACTACAAAGTTATATTTACATACATAGTTAAAATATAACTCCATCAACTACTTAGAACTCCAAAGCCACTCCATCATCCATTATGATAATACACAATTCCATCAACTGCTTATAATTCTAAAGAAGTGACCATCATTTACTATGAAACAAATACTTTTCCATACAATTTATATATAAATACATGTTTCTCTTACTTGCTAGTTTAAAAATGTCTCCTTATCAATATTCTATTCAAACAGTCATTGCATAACTTTTGTATGTAACAACAATTTTCACATTTTCCCATCAATAATAGCATACACTGATGCATCCTCAGCACGATTTGTGTCGATTTCAAAATATTCATTAAAACAAATATACAAGGAAAGGATCATCCTTCTCTTAATGTGATGGAGGTGTTTATAATTTTGAAGCTTTGCACATCAAAATTTCACCAAATAAGGTCGTGTCGCAAATGATTTTTATTTGATGCATGTTCAAGGTACCAACTGCTACATTGGAAATACAAACTCAGTACATTAGTTATCGTCATCAAATTATTGTTTAAACAAATCTGAAATGATGAAAGAAAATTTAAGCTAATTATACTCATGAAAGAAATGTCTGAACTTTGGTGTTTTTAAATGTTCATTCAAATTTGAAGATAAAGGTCTGGGATTGTGTTAAAGGCAGTGTCGGTGATGACAGTTTGGGTTGCATACAGCTCATGATAGTGCCGAACCCAGCGCTGCAGTTGTTTATCCTGGTCTGTGATGACTACGCCAGTCTCGGACTAGAGGGGAGAGGTCTTTAAAGATGGGAGACCTGTCGCCTTCTTGATGCCCTCGTACACGTCTCTTGTATCCCCAGTGTCAGCAGCTGTTTGTATTCTGGTGCAGAAATTCAGCCAATAAGTGTTGGCGCAATGGCGGGTTGTCCGCTGAACATTTTTTTTGGCAATCCTGAGGGCTTGTAGTGTAGTAGGGCTAGGCGCAGGCTTGTAATCCAGAAGTGCTTTACTCTTTGCCTCAGTCAAGGCAACATAGCCTCCCAGCTGGCCTCATACCAGTCGGTATTTTTATGCTCATCTTCCCATAGGCATTAATGGCTGAATTGTACACAGCGTCTCAGAGGTTGGACCACATGGAGTTGCGATGGTGTGACCAGTTGTCTTTTTGGTGAGAGACTCCTGCAGCTTGCTGATGAACTGTTTCGTATTTTCTTATTTACTTACTGCTATTATTATTATTATTATTATTATTATTATTATTATTATTATTATTATTATTATTATTATTATTATTATTATTTATCTAATTCAGTGTATGCCCAACCATTTAACACCATTATCATTAAGGTACAGGGCCTGCAGTCCACTGAGGAAAGTTGTTAGTGGGCATTTCTTCACAGTGTGTGACATGGTCTGCAGACCTCCACATCTGCAGGAAGGAAGAGTCAGTGGCCTAACACCATCGTTCAAGGTTGACTGTAAAATGCCCCTGAACGAGACTAAACCAAAGACAATCAACTGTGACTCTCCAACCGCAGTTTTAAGAACTCGAACAGTTTTGTCTGTGTCAAATATAAAGGAACATTTCAAAACACAATATTCATCTGGTACTAGTATAACGTCTCACTCTATATAGATAAAGGTCATCGGGTTTTGTCCTCTTTTATGACAATTTGAATAATTATCCAATTACAATCGAGCTGTATATGCATGTCTTAGAAAATGAAACAAAATCAAGAAAAAGGTTATAACTGTTATGTGTTGGAAGCATTGAGCAATGAGCGTCTGAAGCCAGGTGTCTTTGTTTCTCATATAATGCCAGTTGAGACGTATATGGTTATGAGGGCAATGGATTGACTTGTTGACATTAAGTACTCGAGTTCTACACATAAGAAAATAGAAACATAAAATCAGTTCATATTATCGTTTAATCACATTTAATCGATTTTAATCGATTGATATAGAAAATTCACAATTAATAAATAATTAATATTTTTATAGGTTAACTTTTAACTTTCATCAGTTCTACTTTGCGAAAACGTTCTATGGAATGCAATGATATGATACAGTGCAGTACAATGTGCCTATTTGGTACAGTTCTAACGAAGTGTGTAGTGACCTCGGGAAATTTCTAATCCGTGACTTTTGAAAATTTATACATTCTTTCGTGGAAAAATGGCAATTGTTGGTATCACTAGTGCAGTTATAAGCTACATGGAAATCTTTTTGTGGAATAGTATGTAGACTGATGAATGAACTACTCTACTTGGCAAGTGCAGGAGTGTGCATTTTCAATTTCATTATGCTATTATATTTGATTCAACTGGGATGGATTGTGAGTGTCAGACAAAGACGAAATCAATTAGTCAAAATACATTTCTGATTGTGCAGTTGTACTAGAGAGAATTTAGTTGCGGTGGCCAGTGATGTGTATTGCCCGTGTGTCTGGAGTTCTATGAAATAGCTCTTGCGCGTGCGTGCGTGTCTGAATGTTTTGTAAGGTGTTATCAGATTGGAGAGACCATAGGTTGCATTGTGAGCGAATTTCTTTCTATTTTATAGGTTGTTGTTTTTGGCTTTTCTAACAACTTCGATAGGCACAGCGGAAAACATAAAGGTTTTTTTTTTTTTTTTTTTTTTAAAGTAATTCCTAGCGCGTGGACACCATGACTGAGACAAGAGGTCTGAGATAACCAGACTGAGATAGGAAAAGCAAGGATAGCAAAAATGATCAATTTCTCTCAGGTGAGAAAATGAACTATCAGCATCCGGATTATTGTCGTTCCGAAGAACATAAATAACACCTTTAATTGATGAACACAAAGCTGGAACAATAATCCATGAATATTATGGAAACGGAAAACAAGCACGAGAGTCATGCATATAATGCGAAAATAATCCAAAAGAAAATGGAGGATAAAGATGCATTGCAGTCAACAGTTGTTGAATGGAACATTCCATACTGACATCAAAATATTATAAATCTGCACTTTCTCTATGCTAGATGAGATATATGAAAAGAAACCTCCGTAAAGAAGTATCAAACAGCAAATCCACCCCCCCCCATTATTGTGGCAGTAGTGGACGGAACACGCATTCCTGACTTGCATACAACGTTAAATCTTTCTTTGTCGACCGACAGTGGGAAAATTCTTTTGGAATGTATCAATTTCCACCCGATGAGATATAAGTTTTTTGATATAAAAATGTATTATGCATTTCCATGAAATAAAATCTTCAACTTTTATTTTGTGGAAAATGCACTTTATAAAATAAGATTTGACCCCATATTTTAAGTATCTTCTACAGTTTAGTTTATCGATAGTTTGATATAATTTGAACAGAATTGTAACATCCTTGCCTTTAGTTGATTTGGAGGGAATTTTTATATTTTTCAAGTTTTCTTGGAAGTTTTTTTTATTATTTACATTGTTACTTTAATTGATCACTTTTGGTAGTACCTTATGCTTATTTTTATTTGGAAGGATATACCTTTCTTATGTGTTTTTATTGAAATTATTTTATATTTATGTTTGTTTAAACATTGACTCTAATAGGTGCCAAACACCTACTGTTTGTGATGAGATGCCGTTCAACTCGTATACTGACGTTCGTACAAGAATACCATTCCATTAAAACAATACAAGAATTCATACTGAAAAAAAAACTAAAAAAGAGAAGTTAATGGAATAAAACGTTAATTCTCATAAGTATACATTTTCCAATATATCAAATATCAAATGCCTTTTTAAAAGTTTTGATTCGTAGTTCTTTGAAATAGTTTATCCGGGATGTATAAATAATAAGTGCGTTTACCTAGAGTTAATAACTGAATGTAGATGGCACAGAGATCGTCAAAAGTCAATCATTTTTACATGGTAGAGAAAGAACTATTAGGTGGTTGTACCATATTTTGTAAACATTTATTTTAATTTGGAAAATTTTGACTTCCAAGCACGATAAATTTTAGTTTTCATTAAGTGGATTAGTTTAACGCGCAACTGTTTAGGAGGTATGCGCGAGCCTCAATGCCATATTGGCCAAACAAGATAGGTTATGTGCTATTGCGCTTGTGGGTGAGTGTCGATCGCGAAGAACAATCCCAAGGCATCGAAGGAAGCTTAAACGAAGACATACACACCCGAGATAACATCAACCACTAACACCTATCACCACGGCATCTACCCAAACAACGTTTTGATAATACCCAGCCAAAGAAGTAACCAAAGAATAAAAATAGATCTCTCGGACATAGGCAGCAAAAGGGGTCACATGACAACATCAATTTCTACAACAGGTTTGGGGAAATTGAGAGCATGGATCTCGACAACTGGACCCCCCTCCCCCAAGGGCAGCGTTATCAGCCCAACATTATTCACCCTCATGGTCAATAACCATTCCAACCAAAAGCAATTTACGATGAACATATCACAATTTTTTCGCTGACGATAGTGTAATATGGAAATCTGGGAACCCCACCAATTCGATATTTATTAAGAAGATACTAAACAACCTAAACTCTATCACCAGATGGGCGGAGTGGGGATTTAAAATATCCACCTAAAATCCAGGGATCCTCCCCCCCCACCTAAAGCAAAGCAGACCTTCATACCCCACATTTTCTACAGGGAGCACAGAAAAAAAAACCTATACAATTTGTCACCCAATATTCCTTCCTAGGAGCATGATATTAAAGAGCTCTTTGATAGTTTGTTTCTTGTAGATTTTCTGAAGGAAGTAAATATTTATCATACTTTTATGCTATCAATTTGAACAGTTTTATGTGCTGGATATACAATCGCTAGATTTTAATTGTATTTGATCAGTTTTTGTTGTCATACATTATTTGTGCTCTCCGTTGATCGGGAATTTATCACCTTCAATCAATCAATCAATCAATCACCTTCACCATTTTATCGTTTTACCTTCAACCGTTTGGTTTCATGATTATATTCTGATAGGGGAATCATACTCAGTTTATACAAAACATTTATTCGCTCGAAATTAGATTATGGTTTCGTTGTCTGTGGTTCAGCATGGAAGTCCTATTTGAAGATGCTTGACACAATCCATCATCGGGAAAAAAAGACTTTGCCCTGGGAGCATTTAAGACATCCCCGTGTGAAAGCCTACTCGTTGAAGCGACCGAACCATCTTTATCACAAGAAATGTTTTCCGTACAGTATACTCAAATTAAGATCCACCACTCTGAAACTAGCTTTATCGGCTGTCTTTGAACCAAAATATAAAATCTTGTACAACAAACCAAACGCCACACCTAAAAAACTTTGTCATTTGAATATCACCATTCCTGGAAAGTACCCAAATTGATCTTTCAAAAATTCTGAAAACGACCGTCTCCGAAACACCTCCATGGCTATTTTAGCAACCAAGGGTATTTTTCACGTTACATGATGGACCCCCCCCAAACCCACCAAAAAACAAAAAAAAAAAAAAAAAAAGAAAAACGCCCGCTTTGAAAATTATAAAAGGATATATACTGATGGATCAAAAGATGAGGGAAAGGCTGCTGCAACATTCGTTAGTGGAAAACGCAACAAAAGTTCGCTTGCCAAATGGTACGTTAATTTTATCAGCCGAAATCAGAGCAATAGACCTTGCTTTGCAATATGTTAAGATGTTTATCATACTCTTCTTATCATTCCCTATGAGAAGGAATTACTCAATTCTTAAGAGCTGACTCGATCCTTGATTAGAGAGAAAGAGAAAAAGGTGAAATGCATACTGATGTAGACAAGGCTATATATCCTTTGACGATGCTCAGCAAGCGAGAGTACGGTATATAATAAATTTAAGAACTCGACTAGTCTGGAGCGAGAAGTTGAGCTATATATATATATATCAATGTTCCCTCTAAGGAGTGACCAAGAGTGAGCAATTTTTTTTTCGTATGAGCGACAAATTTTTTAAACCCGCAATTTCTGAGCACCAGTTTTAGCGGTGCATTTTGGTATTAAATAAAAATAAATATTAAATATTTAAAATATTAAATACTAAATGCATACTAGACAATTTTGTATATATTAAATGCATATTAGACAATTTTGTATATTACAGCAATGTATATTTAAAGAACTTAAATTTAAGTATTGAAAAATAGACGTAAGTGATACCAAACAATTTATTATAAGTTTTCAACTTGAAGCCTGTTTAGTCGGCTTTGAAAACAGTTTCTCTTCTGTTCTTTTCTGTTTTCCATAAGTCATAGACCGCATCAATATCCACCATCTGTCCAGAATTTAAAAAGAATTTAATTCGCATCAAATTGTCCAAATGTTCAACTTCGAGACGATTTCTAGATTTTGTCTTTATGTTGTTCATCAGACTGAATCCTCTTTCGCAGTCAGCACTTGAGGCCTGGAATGTGCCACAGATGTCCAAAAGTGAAAATAGTTCCTTGAATTGATCCTGTTGGGCAGTAAATGAAACTATATCTGAAAATGTTGTCACTGCTCCCATTTGTAATTTTTCCTTGATCAGTATTTTGAACTCCGGATATTGGTTGCAAAGATCCGCTTGTAGGGATTTGCCATCTTTTCTCAGCAGACCGCAATATTTCTCTGCGAGTCTCTTGATTTGCTCAAATCCAAACGAATAATTGTCTAGATTGGCAGATGCAATGAAACAGTCTTTATCGAACACTAGCCAATCTTTCAATTCATCATCTGGAAATCGATGGTCCATGTGGTCACATGTCTGCTGAATGAACATAATAATTGAATCTGTTTTCACTGGAGAATGATATGAGGAAAGCAAATCAAGTGTACTTTTATGAAAATGTGGCTTATCTCCGAGATACTGTGACCTGAGTTTCATGACTTTTGCTTTTGCAAACTGAAAAGCCTCTACAGTTGATAGAACACTTCTTTGCAGAATTTTACACAGATCTGCTAGCTCAGCTAGAATTTCATTTAATATTACGATTGCGACATGATATTCTGGATTTTCTAATTTCTGCAGGCAGTATTTGTGAACAGGATCGTTGTCTTCCTCAACAACTTGTCGCAAGTATTCCACTAAAATATCATAGTTTTTGACCAAGGCATTCACTGCAAAATGTCTGGAGAGCCATCTGACCTCGTTAAGTGGTCTAAAAGAAATTGCATCAGCCTCTGCAGTATTAGCAAATTCCTCAAATTTTGCCTTCTTAACAGACGATCGGGAAAAAATAGTATAAACGGTTCGAAATAGAGTTTCTAGTTCCTTCATCAAGGGTATGCATCTCCATGCATCATCTATGCCGAGATCCTCACGATGTGCCACACAATGTTGTTCAGATAAGTGTGGAATGGACTGGCGCAAAAGAGCAGCCACACCATTTCGTTTGCCCAGCATGACCGATGCGCCATCCGATGTAAACATTACCATCTGATTCAAATTCAGTTCATTTTCCAAATAGAACTTTCGAATGGCCCCTAAGATCGACACACTGTCGCATGATGTTATTTTAATAATGCCTGCGAACACAGTTTTGTGATTTGATTCACTTTCATTCCGAAATTTCATATATAAAATTAACATTTTTGACACCGAAATGTCAGTGGATTCATCAACTATCAGAGTGTGATAAGCTGATTGCTTAATTTCCTTCAGTATACCAGTCTTGATGGTTGAATTTATACAATTGATGAACTCAAAGGCATAGTTTTTACTTCGCCAACTTTCTGGTATTTTAACATACTTAGCCACGTGATCATGAGTATCCTGGACTGATAGCATTGAGGAATTAATTTTAACAGCCAGCAGAACATTGTCTATTAAAACCTTTACCTCATCAGGAGTTGCCTGCTTTCTTTGAGCGAATTCTTTTCTAATTTCGCGTTCTTGTACAGATTCCGTTAGTATGGTTTTCAGCAGTCCTCTACTTTGGTTTCTAAGCTTTGTGATCGCTTCGGTATGATATTTCTGCGTCAAATGTCTTTTAAAATGATCCACTTTCCAGTCGCTCCATGATTTTCCTGTTGTCCATTCATTAGTACATCGCGCTTTAACGCAAAATTTGCAGAATACCATGTCATCTGTCTCTGAGTATTCAAAAACTTCACCAAGGAGCACGTGTTGTCCGGTCCCATGTGGTAAGTCCGTTACCACAGAACATTCGGTTAACCACTCCGTTTTAAATTTCATGCAACGTTTTTTCGCTGACTTACATGAACTTTCTTCCGCTTCTCGTTTAAACATGGTTAGAAAATAATTAATTTTAGCGCTGAACTACACTACTTTGAGTTTGAAATATAGAACTCAAAAGAATTTGCCGAACCAAGAGCGATATAGACGTGGCGGAAGTCGCCGGATGTGGCTTAACTTAAAATTGACAGGTTTGAGAGTAATTTATATAGAGCCATTATTTTTTCTGGTCGGGAATTTTTGTGAGCGACGGTCCGAAAAATGTGAGCGACGTCTCGAAAATTAGTGAGCGATCGCTCATTCGCTCAGTTTAGAGGGAACATATATATATATATATATATATATATATATATATATATATATATATATATATATATATATATATATAAGATATATAGTCACATTCTAAAAGTACTTAAAGCTTTTACATTGAAAAATACACAAAATGCATATGCGTTCCTTTCAAGTTTACATACTTCATATATTTGTAAGTTTTCGCATTTTAGAATATGTTACTAATAATAGGTCTTGACTAACTTAAAAGATTATAAAAGAGTTGCGATTAATGCAACAATCTTTTGAAGAAATATATTACTCAATTTAGGATAAAATAGTATTTCAGAATAGATTACAAAACAGTATTCTTTATTCCTTAAAGGATATTTAAATTTCCAAAATAAATCTAAACATGAAGTCCAACCAATTAAATATTTTTACCATTATCAAAAATACAAATATAAGATCTTGAAGACAATTAAATATTCTATTATATTATAATATTGGAGTAAAAGGAGAACTCTTAACAAAAATGCAGCTAGGAAGGTTAAAACAAATTTTTAACTTCCAAAAGTACTTTTTCTCTAAGAATGTATGAACATATGATATGGTTTTTATCATAATCTTTTTCTCATTTCCTGCTATGAGAAGGAATTACGCATCTCTTCTGAGCGGCCTCGGTCCATGATTAGAGAAAAGGAGAAAAAGGTGTAACGCTTGAAAATGTAGACACAGCTACATTCCTTTTGGGGATGCTTGTCTAGCGGAGAGGAACTAAGGATTCTGTAATACATATATTATGATATTGATTTTATCATAATCCTCTCATTTCCTGCTATGAGAAGAAATTACGCATCTCTTATGAGCGGGCTCGGTCCATCATTAGAGAGATATAGAGAAGGAGAAAAAGGGTGTAACAGAGATAATGTAGACACAGTTACATTCCTTTGGGGAAGTTTGGCTAGCGAGAAGGGTACCAAGGATCTGAAATAAGTACAATGAGTTCTCTTATAGTTGAAGCAAGAAGCCGAACTGTTTTACTAATATAATTGATACAGACGATATATAATGCTACATTCCAAAGATACACTTCACAAAACCATTACATTGAAAAATAAACAAAATGCACTATGATGGTTTTCTTTTAAGTTTACCAACTTAATATGTTGTTGCTTTCGCATTTTAGAAAGTGTTACAAATAATAGATCTGAATCAAATTAAGATTATAAAATAGTTGCGATTAATGCAACAATCATTTTAAAGAAATGTATTTTACTTAATTTGGTATAAAGTACTAATTTAGAATAACAAAACATTCTTTATTCCTGAAAGATTATTTAAATTTCCAAATTAAATCTAAACATAAAGTCGGTAACCTTTTTGATCTTTTAACCATTAGCATAAATACTATAAATGTCCATTCTTAAAACAATTGAACAATCCATTATATTATAATATTAAAATAAAAAAAGAGCTCACAAGAGCATTGCAACAAGGAAGGTTACAATCATAAAACTTTAACTTTCAAAGGTACTTTTTATCTAAGAAATTTTAGAACATAAAAAAGTTCTTAGCTGAAATAAGCACAATTAGTTCTCTTATAGTTGAAGCAAGAAGCCGAACTGATCGCTAGCATCTCCCGGGGCTTATTTATACTAGATCACAACACCTCGCAACCTTTTATGGTAACAGCTTTTTTGAGGTGAATTTGGACTGGGATAAGGATATCTGATCGCATCTCCCGGTCGGGCTTTCTTGAAACGTTTAACCTTTGGCATATCCGTTTCCTCGCTTTGATCTTCTCGCTTTCTCTTTTTTTTTATGCTGTCCTTTTTTTGTGCCGTCTAATATTTCTTGGTCTGTTTCGTTGGGTTGCGCGGCTGGACCAGTAGGTGTCCATTGCGAGAGAAGTGGCTCCAACGTATTTTCTCGGTTTTTGATGTAGACACTTAGTCATATTGTCTATAAATTTCACTTGTTGGGATTTAACGGCATAACAGGACTGTTCTAACTCCTCTTTCATCTCCCGAAAAAAAAGGACGTGTGCCATATTCCATTACTCATGTCCTTTTTGGAACAATTTCTTGTAGGATACTCATGAATTATGTGAAAATGAGTATCTGAAGTAAAGCTGCATTTGTCTCCTTTATCTAAAACGGTGATAAACGACATATGCATGTCGACAGTTCTTTAAGAACTTGCAGATTGACATTATTGATGAATTGGTTCTGCAAATATCCTTATCCTAGTCCAAATTCAGCTCGGACTTCATGATTGCTCCAACTAGCGAGATCCAGTTTTTATCCCATAGAACTATGTATGTTTTACATTTTTATTTCTGACCTTGGATTTAACCTCCAAGCCAACATACTCATTTAGAGAATATGTCAAGAATTTTTGCCACTGAGTGTAAGCTTCGCGAGTTTATTCATGTATAGTACGGGAAACTTGTACCAGTTATAGAGGCAGACACAAACTACACTAATTGTAATAAAGCAATATCAAGATGAGTATAGCTCAGTTTAATAAATTTAATCTACATATATTTTGATGGATATTATTCCCAATATAATTTAATAAAAATGAGTCCAAAGAAGAGTTAGTTTTAATACACTTTAGAGAGACTTCGCATGTTCTTATTTATACTTAAATTTGACCTCATAACAATACCTTCCGGTTTATTTGAGTTACGTCCTCGAGGCTCGATAGAGAAAAAAAATACATTTATAAAATATTAACAAAAAATACAATCGATTATGAAATTGCAAAAATACAATGAACAGTCATGGTTAATAAGATGTAAAAAAACCCCAATGAACAGTCATTGTGGTACATTCAGTGAAGTTAAAAAATAATACAGTAAGAAAACAATATTCAATGTGATATAAGTATAGCAAAAGAACACTGAAACCTTTGTTATTATTCAAAAGAATACAATGAAAAATATATTTCACAACATTCAGTGAAATTCAAAATTACAATATAAAGGTACAATGTTCAGTAAAATTACAATGAAAAATTTGTCAGGCATGACATCATAAAAGAGAAGAAAAAAAAGTAGTGAAAATCTGCAATAACAAAAGATTTTTTTTTAAAAAAAAAATTTAATTTTAATTGTATATGACTACGACTTGTCCTGTTATATGATACAAAGTTCATATTGGCATGTTCTTTTCTTTATTTTGTTTATGTTTACTCTTTTTTTATGTTGTATAACATGAGCATAACGGTTATTGGTTTGTTTCAGCGAAGTGTGGTGAAAAGAACGCTCATCCTTATAGATAGTACTATTAAGCCTATATTGAGTTGTCTTATAGAATACATAACATCATCAAAGAAATGTCAGCAAAATTGTAGTAAAAATGTTTGCAAAAGAATGAAGTAAAACATTTTCAATTAATCAATAATTCGAAAAGTGAAAAGTTTAGAGTTGCGTTAGAATTATCCCAAAAAACAAGATTTATTCACTTGCAATCAGACATTGACTTGCGCGTGTATGAAATATAAATTGCATTTAATCTAACCTATGTGTAATAAGTGAGAATATCAGTAAAATCGTAAAACTGGTTCAGTATGGTCTAGTGTAAACGTGAAATGGGCGTGTATTACTGACGTTGCCTATGACGTATGAAAGAGAATGTATCGCCGTTATCGTTTCAAACAAACTTTACTCAGAAGCTGACCGTATGCAGGGAAATCGCTGCTCAATAATTTCAGTGTCTAGCCATCGCTATAACACTTAACTATATAATCACTTCAGAATACATATATACGCATATAGTGAAAAACACATCTTCTGATTGGTTTGCAGGCATTAGAACCGAACTACAAATTCATACGATTTCATATTAAACAGGTGAGAGAAAACCTCAATAACATATCGAACATCATTGGACTACAAAATAAACATCTGTATCAATATGTTTGAAACGGCTAGGCGGAATTAGTTCTCTCTAAGATGGGCAAATACAGTAATAGAGTTCTACGAGATGCTTGTAAAGTATATGCAGTGTTTTCAGATTTTAGTACGGACAGGTTGGATGTAAATAGAGACTGCGGAATGCCAATCAGTAGATTCATTCACACTAGTAGAAGCAATAGTAACTGTGACGTAGGTTAACTGCAGTAGTTATAAAAAGTTACTGTTACTGAATGTTAATTTAAATATAGCATAAAATTAGATTAGTTTAGGAAAAAGTTTGAAAATGACGCTTTAACTCTTAAATTTGTAAGAACAAAAAAAGATCTATAGGAGAAACATACCTTGTGAATTACCCAGTCCAGAAATATTGTTCCTATGAAACGAATTAGTAAATAGAAACAATGCACATATTGTCTGACATTCTGAAAGAGTTCAAAATGTTAAATTTAAAGTCACTTTTACTGTAAAGAAAACTCGTTGCTGTCGTTGACCTGTGGTTTGGCGGAAATATCGTTGCTGGACCCATGGAAATCTCTATTAATGGCACGTTTAGATGTAATTCAGCCTGGGTTGTAAATGGGTCGAAATCGTTGCTGGACTAGCTACTGCATGCATTCCGAATGTCGTAATTTCAGGTGTCATTACAAGAAAAATTCTCACCGGCGATTTGTGTACATTATGTTGGGATCCTCTAGGCTGCCATTGCATTCATTCCCTTGTGATTTATATTAGTGCTGATGTTGAGAACAGACTCTTGTGGACGAAAGTAAGAAAAATCACAGAAGAGTTGTCTAGTCTCCGCAGAATGTCACCTTTCGTTATATTTGTCCGTCAATCTTTTTTTTTCTGCTATTATGATAAGATTCCAGTTATTATGGTAAGGATTTTGATCATAATGTTGTTTTCAGGTTCCTGTTGTGGGAAGGAATTACGCATCTCTTATGAGAGGGCTCGGTCCATCATTAGAGATATAGAGAGGAGAAAAGGGTGTAACGCATATAATGTAGATACAGCTACATTTCTTTGGAGAAGCTTGGCTAGCGAGAAGTGTACCAAGGATCTAAAATAAGTACAATGAGTTCTCTGATAGTTGAAGCAAGAAGCCGAACTGTTTTATTAATGTAATTGATACAGACGATATGTAATGCTATATTTCAAAGATACACTTCACAAAATCTTTACATTGAAAAATAAACAAAATGCACTATGATGGTTTTAAGTTTACCAACTTAATATGTTGTTGCTTTCGTATTTTAGAAAGTGTTACAAATAATAGATCGGAATCAAATTAAAGATTAATAGTTGCGATTAATACAACAATCATTTTAAAGAAATACATTTTACTTAATTTGGGATAAAGTTCTAATTTAGAATAGATTACAAAACATTATTCTTTATTTCTGAAAGATTATTTAAATTTACAAATTAAATGTAAACATGAAGTCGGTAACCATTTTAATCTTTTAACCATTAGCATAAATACAATAAATATCAAAACAATTTAGAGAGATTTCTCATATTCTCATTTGTATTAAAATTTCCCCCCTCATAATACTTTCTGGGTTATTTGAACGAGTCTTCAAGGCTCAAGAGAAAAAAATTACATTTATAAACTTAAAAATCAAATATGCAGTTATAAAATTGTAAAAACACAATGAACAGTCATTGATAGTTAATAAATTGCAAAAACACAATGAACAGTGTGGTACATGCGGTGAAGTTAAAATATACAATAAGAAAACACTAATATTCAGTCTGATACAAGTACAGTAAAAAGAACACTGCAACCTTTATTTTTATATTCAAAAGAATGCAATGAAAAATACATTTCACAGCATTCGATGAAATTCAAAATTGCAATATAAAGGTACAATGCTCAATAAAATTCAAAATTAGAATGAAAAATTGTCGGGCACGACATCAGAAAAAATGTGGGAATCTCCAATAGCAAAAACAATTATTATCTTTATTATAATTTTTATTATTTTTTATTTAAATTATACAGGAACTACTCTACGACGTTGGACGATTGTCGTCATAACTGCAGAGAAGTCCAGACGGTTACCGTCATTGATATTCCATAAATTAAGAATATTTTCATGTCAATGGATCTTATTAATCGCAAGGAAATGCCAACATCTTCGTGTTTATTGTCATGTGGAGGTGGTTTTACATGGTTTTAGAACTTTTTAGTGTTAATTATTCTGTTAATGCGGTCCGTTTGTGGAACATTGGTATTCTACCTGGAAAACGAAGTTGAGGTCGATAGGTAGTCGGTTGGTCGCGTTCTTGGCTGTGCTGAGTGCACGAAGGGCACACCCATCCGGGTCTTACTCGCTTGCCAAATGTTCGAGATTATGAGCATCTCTGCATATGTTTAAAAAAAATTAAAATAAGGAATTTTTGGGTCCTTTATCATATCGAGCGGTAACTTAGCATTACGAATATACAATTCGGCTAGACCAGGGTAACATTGGCTATGCAGTTGATTAAAAAAAAAAAACCCTAGCAATTTAGGAATCATATCAAGAGAGGGTATATTACCCGATATAAATGTCTAACTACAGTGATATCGAAGGAAATTTCTAGTTTAGTCTTGAGCTTGACACAAAAAAGTTTGTTCGACCGAGCATTAATGACCTCTGCAACACTGGTGAAAGGGCAACCACCTTTTCAAGTACGGGGGACCGTAGAACAATTGACTTGTTAGTACCGAAAAGAAACATGATAGACCCTTCCATCCATAACCAGATGCCTTAGCTGACTTTTTTCAGAAAATATTGTTTTCGGAATTTAATCAGTATCTGTCTCCCACCTGACGATCACCCTCGGGTACGAGTCCAATATTACAGTACTAATTTCATGACAATGCTAATTTTGAAAATGACACACCACACGATCCCCTTGGGTACGTGTCCAATACTGTAGTGCTAATATTGACAAAGACGCAACAAATATAACGTATTACCTGTTTGTTTCCTTTATAGGAATTACTATAACATACTTAGTACTATATGACGTTTAGCACACGTTCCTTATTTGTATAAAATAACCGCACGAAAAAAAAATTGTCATTATTACTAAAACGTTAAACGTGTGTGTGTGTGTGTGTGTGTGTGTGTGTGTGTGTGGTGCTTAAAGAAGAATCGTGTATGGTGGCAAGGAATATGTGTTTGAGGAGAGCATTCTGAAACACAGCCGTCCGAACGTTGCGGAAAGCAATATCATGGTATGTCCAAATAACGTGAGCACAGAAGGGCTGACTAAAGATTGAACGTAGTTTGTGTGCAGCTATAAGACCAATAGGAAATGAAGTTGGCATAGTTTATTTAGTGTTTACTTTGGTTAATTTAAAACCTGTCCATCAGACATTCAATTGTGGTCGAAGATAACCCGTAACATTAGGTCATCATTCAATGATGTCCAGTAATGTGCCAATTTGAAGGACATAGACTAAGCTGACGAAAATCAACCATTGCGCATTTGATTCCCGTAGTAATTTCAAGATGGAGTTTAGTACGTGCACTGGACTGTGAAATCCATTTATAAGCTCTTTGATACAATTAGCATTTCTTATGTTATAGACATCCTTAAGGAAGTAAACATTTATCATAAGTTGTTGCTTTTATATTGTCAGCTTGAACACTTATGTGCTGTAGATGTCCGTTCACTAGATTTTAATTACCAGTCATCTGTTTACGTTGTCGTACATTATTTTCACTCCCCATTGATTGAAAAACTATCACCGTTACTATTTCCTTCGTTTTACCTTTATCTGGTTTCGTATCGCTGGTCGATACAGAAACTTTTACCCCTTGTAAATAATGAAACATAACCTTTTGTATGGCGCTAAATAGCCTCATTGTGCTGGTGCGCCGTAAAAATTAAACCAACCATAAACTTGGATAAGAGCAATTGTGAACGTAATGATGGACAATGAATAGATCAATTGATCCCACGTAAGTATGTCAGAACAGTAGTAAACCAATCAGGAAGAGACGTCATGGGTAAATAGTATTGTTATGGGGGTAAATTCCGGTGGCCACTCAATGGCTTACTGCATTCCTCTGGCTGATAAACTCTCATTAGAGTAAAAGCCCAGTTAAACGTAAACCCTAACTCCACGAGGTCTCTGATTCTCCGATGAAGTGGGGCGGTTCCATACAATATGAATGGGACTAGTGATGAAATGCTGACTCAGATTTAAGCTTCAGTTTGGTTTATTGAGTCACAGACTTGTATGGCATTAAAAGTTTGAAGACTTTAGTGTACTAACTCGTAAATTATAGATCACAGTGGTAGTATGCAGATGGACAAACATAAGCAATTGAAGTAACATTTTTAGTATAAAAGATGGTATCAACAACATCTGTCAATGTCAAAGTTTTGTGTTCAGATGTTATTTAGAATTATTGCTCATTTATAGACTTTGAAATATTGGCTAACTTTTTATTCAAGTAATATAGAGTAATTTCAAACAGAGCATCGAGAAACACTCGGTGGCTATAAGAAACTAACAGCATATGCACAAAGCCTTGAGAAACACTCGACAGCTGAACAATATAACAAATAGCTACCGGAAAGAGCTTCGAGAGACACTCATTTGCTTTGTATTTAACATGCACTCTTTACGATTTTCATTATGACTATTATTTGATATCAAATTATCATTTTTTTACACAAAGTCCTCAAGAAACACTTGACCTGACCTCAGAGAATCATAATAACTGCCTGAATACGTATTACTGATAAGCATATAATTAGGCTGAAGTTGCTGATTTAAAAAAAAAATCAAGGAATGATTCAATGGCCATACATATTTTAGTGCAGAATTCACACTTAGTTTAGAGCTATCCAAATATTTTCTATTAAAGAAACGGTATTTGTTTGATATCTATTTATATAGATACCGTAAGATAACTATGAATTCTGATCCGCGAAAAATAAGTAAAAAAATTACCTTTTTGTGACAAAGATTTGCCCACGCTCTACCAGTCTAGCTATTATCTTGACACTCGGAAATCCGAACAGGTCCTAGTAGAGATGCTTACAAGCCTTTTATACCTCCTACGGAATTCTGTGGTTCGCAGGGAATTCTGCTGTTCGCAGAGAGGACTTTTGTCCCCCGTTTCTTCTGTCCTGATGGTTTCCCCTGTCCTAGGCCTGTCTATGGTTTACTGAACCTCTTGTTTTGACTTTCTTTTCTCCTCTTCTTTTTGATGTCTTCGCCCTACTATTTTCTCTGGGTCTTCTGCCGACCTTTATATTTTTTTCTTCTTCTCTTTGAGGTGTTCTACCATTTTTGTTATATTGCTCTTTAGTTCTCATTAGGTCTTGGTTTGCTCCTGGACTGCAGATGTCAGTTTCCTTATTAAAGAGGTTGACTGGACGTTGCTCTCCTTTAGCATCTCCCTTGTTTTTCCATATTTCTCAACGAATCAATGCCACTAATTTACTAAATTCTTCCTTTGTGTCACAGCTACAACTACTAGAGGAAACCGATGTTTTGCTTGCAATTTTCCAATGGTTCATCGCTGCAGCAGTCACCTTTGTTCAGCAAATTTCGATACATCTTTTGTCCTTGTAAGCTGACTCTGATGGGACTCTCATTGCTGTATAGTAGTGGAATTAAGCATCACCGTGTTTAGTGGGACTGCCGTCTCTTGGCTGAATTGTGCGATAGAAAATTAATTGATGAACCGCAATCCAAAAGTGCATCCAAAAAGTTAACTTCAGACTGTGACGAGGATTGTTCCCCACGTTCACCACTCCTTGCTGCATCATGTGCTATACATATTTACCTTATACGGGCAGCTGGATTTTCTTGTATAGTCTCCTTCCTGGGTGGCAAATGGCTTCCTGACTCTCCTTGGCGAGATAATTTCCCTCCAAATCCGTTCTGAATCTTCACGGCCAAGCACCTCCATATCATGGTCACCAGGGATGTATGGTTGCAAATTCTGTAATAGGTTTTCCTCCTCATTGACAGGACATCCCAGTTCTCTCAAATGGTCAATTTTCTCCCTATGTGCTGGGTAGTACTGCACATATATCTCCAGCTCCCGCTGATACTGACATCTCGAGGTACAGAGGTTGCAGTAACATGGTGCTTGGCTTATGGCGTGTGCTTCTTGTAGATGTTACTACCTTGCTCTTCTTTTCGATGACTTGCTCGTCAGTTGGACATTTGAGACACTGATAAGCTCTACCTCTTGTGTTGGTGAATAATTTCACGGTAATCAGTCTTGTTGCCATCTTTATATGAAAAGTGATTAGTCAATACCCTAGTCATTTCTAGTACTGTGCAACCATTCGGCCGCATTGCCATTCCTATAATTATGATTTTACACTATATTTCTTCTTTAAACGAATTGTTATTCACTTGTTTTTTTCTATTAACCAAGTTACTCGTGTCCAGGGAAGAGATACTCATTGCAAGAATTTTAATTGGTCATACTTATTTAACTCGCTCCCACATACTAAATTGAGAATATCCACCAGAGTTCATTTCTTCACATTTAAGCACAGCATGTTGGAGTGTTTCGACCTCAAACCTACCTGTGATCAGTATTATAATGTGCATGATATTAGGGAGCTCATTGATATAGTGAGCGTGTCTTGTATTATAGACTTCCTGAAGGAAGCATACATTTATCATAAGCTATAGCTTATATATGATATCACCTTGAGGAGTTTTATGTGCTTAACATATACCGTCCCTAAATTTTAATTGCCTTAAATCTATTTTCATTATCATACACCATTTACACTCCCCGTTGATCGGGAATCTTTACTTATTTATCACCGAAACCATTTTATCATTTTGCATTCAACTGTTCGGATTTGTATCGCTGATCGATACGAAACCTTTTACAACTTTTAAACGATGAAAGGTATATCCTTTTGTATGGCGATAAATAACCCAACAGTGCTGATGCGCCGCAAAAATTTCGTCAACCAAAGAACTAATCGGTTTACCAGATTCATTGTAGTATCTGGAAAGAAAAAATTTGGTACAGCAAGTAATCCATGAAGATCTCTGGAACATATTTACCTTTTGCCGTATGCCATACATCACACCAGTAGTTGATCCCTTCCTGTTGTGTCCTCGTTTATATCTTGACCTGACTGACGATCTGTTACCAGATCAGATATATACATTCAATTTTCCCGCATGTACTAATGACTCCGTGTCAAAACCTTCCAACTTCATGACATAAGAATTCTTGACCTCATTGTGCTGAAAGGTAATATTGTGATTTGTATTTTTTGTGTATAAAATTGTTTCCAAGTAGAAGACAGTATACAATAAATTTATCTCTATGTACTCGCTAATTTTTCTTAATGTACGAGTTCAAAGAAGAGATTTATTGAAAAAAAATGTATAAAAAAATCAAGTACCTGCGTAAGTTAGATGTCCGCAACTTTGGATGTCTGGACATCCATTGAAGTATAACTGCCATGTTTGGCAGTGTGGCCTGGGGAGAGGGGACACCTAGCATCTCCACCCAGCTTCAAGGACTGTCATATGACACCGCACATCGTCTAGGTAGAGCTGCTGTCTATACTCCCACACTGACAATGTTGCAGTCACAATATAGCATTACTGAATGGTATTCTACGAGGTCATACTAGTCCCAACAATTCCAGTATGGCTCAGAAAGTTAAAAGTCTTCAATGGACTGATGCCAGAGAAAGACCGTTGCAGCAACAGTTAAATTTCCCCATGGCATGGAAAGATGCAGTAGTTTCTTGTTCAACTTCAATGAAAGCCACATAGACAATAAGTCTTAACACAAATTCCAATGTTAAACTTCTGATGCTGCAAATATGTCTGTGTACAATTGGGACACACATCAAGCAGTTACATCAATTACGTTTCAAACACAATATACCTAAAGGCCTTGTGTGGGTAATTGATAACGCGTTTCTGTCTGCGTGTAAAACATTTGGCGTTGTGTTTGTGTAATCCTTTGCCAAGGTGCTCATCTTATGGCAAAGGGGACACGGTCCAGTTAAATTCTCACCACCGGTCTGCGAGATACTGGAGCTTGACACATAAGACGAGTGTTGCATGTTCACACGATACGCAGTGCGGCTATAATTTGAACAGAATTGGATTTTAAAGTAAAGCTGAAGCGAATGCAAAAATGAACAAATTTTAAGTTTTAATTAAGTTATATTTGCTAGTGCTTTTTAAAGAATGATATAAAATGAAGGTACAGGAAAATAGTCTGCTTAGTTGCCAAAAAATACAATGTTATAAATACAACATATTTTTGTGATGTGTATACTTCACTTTGTTAGGTCTTTGAATGCTGCCGATGGATAAGCTTTCTGCATGACGGTGCTTAAGAGTTGTGCTGAAATTTATACAGCCCCAACAAAAGTTCCTTTCCATTCCTGCAACCACATGCATGCTTATAGTGCCAGTTTTTATCCTAATTGTAAAACCATCATCTTTATCAACTTGGCGTTTGCCATCAGATTAGTATAAAGGGTATCACTACACATTTTAGCCACATGCGTCTGAATAACAATACTTCGGTTGCTTTTGTTGACTGTAGCACCAGCTGTAGGTTTTGCCATGACAAGTTCTGCACCTTTTTGCTCGGCCGACGTGCTATTAGCAGCGATAAGAAAGACTTCATCCACATTCTTCTTGTGTGAATCAGTGGGATTTAAGAAGTGCTAGTCCAGGATGGGGCACAGTGTAGGTCAGAATGTTTCGGAGTTGGATCTAGAACGGAAAATAGATCAATTAATCGATCCTTAATTTGTCGCCATTTTTATAATGAAAGATAAATCTAGTTAACCTGTACAAGGGCATGTAAACTTAATGTCATTTTTAATTTGTTTCTCAAGTCACAGGATGTGATCCTTTCTTTTGTTCTCTTAGAAAGTTAAAATGTAGTTTAGTTGCATCTATGTGACTGTTACTCTGTAGCTCCAACTGTAGGCAGTGTCTTGTTAATATTCTCATATTTGGTCAGTCGGGTCTAGTATTACAAGTGGTATATATGTCAGATGTATCCTGAAGATTGTTATACATTAAGGAAGATTCATCATTATAGACGTTATAACAAGTTGGAATATTACAATTTTTTTAAAAAGATTTTTCACATGAATGGGAGATTAGAAACTGGTCGGTAATTCTTTAAATCGTTATGGTTGAGTGCTGGTTTCTTCAGTAGAGGTTTTACAATGGTAGATTATGAAAACTGATGGAAATTCTCCGAAGGAGAGGTGTAAATAACTTGCGTTTGTGAAGGCAATATTGGAACTAAGCACTCTAGCGGTAGTTATGTAGAACCGGATCAAGTACATGTGGATTTTGTGTACTCTATCATGACTGTACATACTAATTCATAGAGATGGGTTCAAATGCTGCTTACAGGTGCCGTTGTATATATGTATGTAGTTATGTATGTCACATAAGTATTATCTGGAACTGAAGATATGTTTATTAAGATATGCTTACTCCACTGTTACAACTGCCACACAATAGCAACCATGCTCTAGAAGGAACACTTACAATCTTCTTAATCACAAGAACTTCAGGCAAAAGTGCCACTGATGAAGTCCTGCCAGCTTCTGTTTCAAGTGGATACGAATGCTCACACTCCAAATCGGTACATTCCATGTCGTGAAATGTTGACATACAAACTAGCCCAAATTGGGCTGGAAGATTGTCTGGTCTTATCGTTCTTGCTATCCAACTGTACAATGCTTGTTAAAAAAACATGAATACTACATTTCTAACTTGTATAACAACACAGTATTGTTTCAGCTGTGAAGGGACATTGTGTTTATCCTAAACTGGTTTCTTGAACTTTGTTTTTGGAACTAGATTAGTCGATTCCTTTTTTTTTATTGTCTAATGACACTATTTAGCAAATGACAGGTTATTTGGTAGTGAAAGAACCACCTACCCCCAGGAAGCAACTACCAGGTATTCACACATATCCACACTGGCCATATCAGAGACTTGAATCATGTGGACAGAGGTGCGATGTCATTGATCTGTAACTGTATAAGCAAGTGCCTTAGACCACTCAGACAACTCTACATCTCTTTCTCTCATATTACCATTATCAGATGCTTTCTAAAGAAACTATTTACAATTGTGTACTGTAAGTCATACAAATGAAAGAATATATGTGAAAAGGTAATAGATGTTGGACACATCAATGAAAACGAAAAATAAAACCCCAGAAAATACCACTCTGCTTACAGTTGTAAAGGCAGCCTAATTCGCATTCGCATGTAATTTCATACGATAAATATAACTCTTGATCAACAACACTTGAATGTTCATTAAAAACATGAATCTTTATACTGATAACTTGAAATGGACAAGGTTGTGGGGTATGTGCTAAGGATTGAAAATAATGTGTTGCATAAAGGTGGCATTCAGTCTTGCAGTTTTATAATGATCCACTATTCATATAGAATCAATTGTTCATATCAAATCAATTCATATACAATCGATCAAAATTATCAACAATTTTAATAATAGTATAGTTCAGTAAGCACTATTTAAACAATGATTTACATAAGGCAGTGCAATCACAGCAACAATTAGATCATTTTCAATTACATGCTCAGAGCATTTTCTTTATGATGCAAAAATATACTTTAATGGATTCTGCAACATTTAATTATGACCCTTCATGGCCTCATTTGTTGAACCATTAATTATGACAAAATTTCTTGTTTGATCAGTTGCACCCATTTCTGGCAGGTATTCCTTGCTGCCCACAAAGCAAAACAATGATAATAAAGTAGGAATTACTATGAGTTTAAACAATTTTTCTTAATTTACATATCCACCTCAAATTTGTGAAATATTAATAAAAGCTGGTATGTACAAACATTACTAAATACAATAGTATTATATGTTCAATGTCATTTTAAAAGCTCCAAATAAATATGTGAATAGAGAAGTGATTGCACCCAGAATAAATATGGGAAATATACGATTTTTGGACAATGGGTTTGATCTGAATTAATTATATCAAGAACAATAATGTTCCATTATAATTAATTTGGTTATTCCCATTTCTCAGCATTGGAGTATTTTTCTCGTAAGAGACAATGATGTTGATGTAGGGTTTGAAGCCATTTTTCAGCACAATATACGCTATACATGGCGGCCAGTATTAATGGTGGAGGAAGAACCACCGACCCACGAGAAGCTACTAGCAGGCTTTCTCACTTAACCATGTTAGCCGACTCGAACTCAACACAGGTGAGATGGCAGTGATCCGTAACGGACAGCGCTTTAGACCACTCGCCAATCGGGGCCCCCGTAAGAGACAAATATATCGTGCTCAAAATTAAAGACATTCACAAACACTATCTAGATTTAATCTAGCTGGCTACATTTAATGGGAACATAAATGGTAATAAAGGTATTGGATGTATATTAACATGAAGATGCAATTAACATCTAATTATGCAACCGGATGAGTACATATGGATACTTAGAAGGACATTTTCTTTACATCATCATTGACTTACAGCGTATTGCATTTTCTTCCTGTCAACAATATGTCTCAAAACTGTTTGGCGCTTCCTGTGACAAATTGTCATGTGAAATTTAAATAAGGAGATATACTTGGATTGTATTATTGTGATTCAACAGAAGATTGTTGGCACATCACGATCGCAAAGGACATTTAAGGCACATCAACACTTACCTAATTGAATTTATTGTATAATATCACTAAAGTTTTCTCAGAACTTTAATCATTAGGACTTGTGTGAAAAATTATTCACAATTAATGTTCTTTCTACATTTTTCATTATTTGTATTCTGTGGAAAGAAATCAGTATGTTGAATGTTTTTCAAAGCTTGATGGTTATCATTCTTTTCTGTTACTTTTTTAAGAGGATGTACTCATAATATGCTCAAGGCATGTACACAATAATTACCAAAGAAACTTCTTTATAAATCAAGCTCTAAATATTATGTGCTTCCTACTGGCATGCATTTTAATACAGACATTTTTTCATGGTATATGGTTGTCAATCATTTTTCACAAGTAAAGTTCTGAAAGCCAGCTAATCATGCCTATTTTTGTATGCAATTAAAATGAGTTGGATGATTTGCAAGTTATCATATAAAATATTTAACATAGTATACAAAGCAAGTTTCTTTGTGAATGTAGCTTTGATTTTTTAAATTGTCGAATTCTTGTGACATTTATAATGGAATATTTAGAGAATATATATATATATATATATATATATATATATATATATATATATATATATATATATATATAAAGTTAGAGAATAATAATATATATTTTAGTTCAATTCAAAATGATAAAACATAAACTTTCATCCATGCCTAAAATAAAGAATAAACACTGACCATGAAATATGAAATGTTGGAATACATCTCGTGTCAATACTGCAAATTTTAACTTGGGATAAACTTTAGCTCGGACTAATAATGGACAGCATACAGCAGCTTTAAAAATAGTCACTAAAGTTTGTCACTGCAGGTTCAGCAAGGCTATTCTGCCATTGCCACATTTTGATACAGAGAAGACATGGAACATTATTCATAAAAATAAAAATGTAATAATCACAATTAATGCCACCTGAGCTCAACATATTGATTGATTGATTGGTTTATCTTTTTACGGCGCACCAGCACTATGTGGCAATTTTAGCGCCAAACATTATGTTATATCCTTTTACATTTAAAACTGGTTAAAGAATTTTATCGACCAGCGATTGGGGTCCAAACAGTTAAAGGTAAAGCGATAAAATGTGAACGATGGTAAAGTATTATAAGTTTTCCGATCAACGGGTTGTGTAAAAGTATGATAACGAAAACATATGATTGGCAATTAAAATTTATCGACTGCATAAATATAACACAAAACTGAACAAGGTGATAAAATAAAAGCTATAACTTATGATAGATATTTGCTTCCTTAAGGAAGTCTATAATGTTGGTAATGTTAACTGTATCAAAGAGCTCCCTCATGTCTTGCACAACGTAGAAATGATTACGCGTAGGTTGAAGATAGAAGCATTCCAGCATAAAGTGCTTAACGGTGAATGGTTCATTACAAGCTATGCACTCTGGTGGGTCTTCTCCTTTTAATATGTAGGAGTGTGTTAAATGAGTATGACCGAGTCGAATTCTTGCAATGACTACCTCCTCTCTACGGACGGATCTGTAGGAAGGGGTCCATTCACCTAAGGTTGGCTTGATGGCATGAAGTTTGTTATTCACGGCATCATTCCATGATGCCTGCCATTTCTGGTGTAAACAGTCTTTGATACAACGTTTAAAATCAGTATAGGGTGCTTTAAAATCAGTTGGTTCTAGTAATAAGGCCATTTTAGCAGCACGGTCTGCTTTATCATTATCTTTAATTCCTACATGGCTGGGTAACCAACAGTATACTATATTGTGGGAGGTACTCAGCTCAGTATGCTTAAGGAGAATATTTGCTAATAATGGATTCTCCATTTTTCTGTTATGTAGCGACTGAAGTACTGATAGTGAATCGGAGAAGATAATGCTGTTTAAAATACGCTCGCTTGCAATGTATTGCAAAGCAAGGTCTATTGCTCTGATTTCAGCTGAAAAATTGACGTACCATTTGGCAAGCGAACAGTTTTTATGTATTTTTCACTAACGAAGGCTGCAGCAGCCTTTTCCTCATCTTTTGAACTATAAGTATATATTCTTGTATAAAAAAGCAGAGTTCAGAGGGTTTGATTTTAATTTGAGAGCGTATTGAGCGGAAAGCATTTCTATTCGTTGTGCTAAAGGTGGTTCGTTCGCTTCAACGAGGAGGCTTTCACACGGAGATGTCTGATATGCTCCCAGGACAAGTCTTATTCCCTGATGATGGATTGGGTCAATCATCTTCAAATGAGACTTCCTTGCTGAACCATAGACGATGCTACCATAGTCTAGTTTCGAGCGAATGAATGTTCTGTATATGCCGATTATGACTTTTCTATCACAAACCCAGTCAGTGTGTGCTATTACTTTAAGTAAATCCAGAGATTTGAGGCATTTAGCTTTTAAATTCTTTAGGTGTGGGATAAAGGTCAGTTTTCTATCGAAGATGATACCTAAGAATTTTACTTCCTCAACAACTGGAATAGGTGTTCCGTCCAGCGTAAGACTTGGTTCATCATGTTGTCTTCGTAATTGACAGAAATGCATGCATACAGTTTTTGTTTTCGAGAATTTGATTGATTGATTGATTGATATTTTACGGCGCATCAGCACTATGTGGCTATTTAGCGCCAAACATTAGTTTATATCCTTCCTCATTCATAAATGGTAAAAAAATTCTATCGACCAGCGATTGGAGACCAAAGAGTCAAAAAGTAAACCGATAAAAATGTGAACGATTGTAAATAATTAAAAGTTTCCCGATCAACGGGGTGTGCAAATGTATGATAACAAAAACATATGATTGACAATTAAAATCTATCGACTGCATAAATATAACACAAAACTAAACAAGGTGATAAAACAAAAGCTATAACTTACTATAAATGTTTGCTTCCTTAAGGAAGTCTATAATGTTGGTAATGTTAACTGTATCAAAGAGCTCCCTCATGTCTTGCACAACGTAGAAATGATTACGCGTAGGTTCAAGATCGAAGCATTCCAGCATAAAGTGCTTAACGGTGAATGGTTCATTACAAGCTATGCACTCTGGTGGGTCTTCTCCTTTTAATATGTAGGAGTGTGTTAAATAAGTATGACCGAGTCGAATTCTTGCAATGACTACCTCCTCTCTACGGACGGATCTGTAGGAAGGGGTCCATTCACCTAAGGTTGGCTTGATGGCATGAAGTTTGTTATTCACGGCATCATTCCATGATGCCTGCCAGTTCTGGCGTAAACAGTCTTTGATACAACGTTTAAAATCAGTATAGGGTGCTTTAAAATCAGTTGGTTCTAGTAATAGGGCCTTTTTAGCAGCACGATCTGCTTTATCATTACCTTTAATTCCTACATGGCTGGGTAACCAACAGTATACTATATTGTGGGAGGTACTCGGCTCAGTATGCTTAAGGAGAATATTTGCTAATAATGGATTCTCCAGTTTTCTGTTATGTAGTGACTGAAGTACTGATAGTGAGTCGGAGAATATTATGCTATTTGAAATACTCTTGCTTGCAATGTATTGCAAAGCAAGGTCTATTGCTCTAATTTCGGCTGAAAAAATGGATGTACCATTTGGTAAGCGAACTTTGGTTGTGTGGTTTCCACTTACGAAGGCTGCAGCAGCCTTTTCCTCATCTTTTGATCCATCGGTATATATTTTTGTATATTTTTCAAAT
>JAEAOA010002339.1:205000-217873 GCA_016746295.1 Potamilus streckersoni | reverse complement strand
AAATATCAAAAACGTATTTATATTCCAATATAAATTATGTTTTAAAATCATTTGATTTTAACAATAATTATTTAAAGAAAATGGATAATGAAATAATTAATTATATATGTGATTCTAAAACTATATTCAGAAAGAAACTCTGTACAGAGCAATGGAGAAAGGGGGATTAAATTTACCTTGTCCAGTTTTAAAAAAGTTGCAAATATTATAGAACGTTTTAAAGTAATTAAACCTAAAACTATGAAACCATTGGAAGGAATTTATTTATATTGGTTTGGATATACACTCCAAAATAAACAGGAAATATACAGAAATATTATAATTAGTAAAGCGATAACGAAAAGGAGAAGAATGATAAAGATTATACCCGAGTCCATCTCTTCCTGGTGTCTTCCCTTTGGATAGGGAGATAATAGTCCTGTTTATTTCTTCGGGAGGGGACACCAGACAGCAAATGCCCCCCACTTAACCGAGAAAAAAAATATCTAAAGGGTTTATGTGTTCATGTATACCCCCCCGATGAGTAGCTATGTTTTTTTTATGTCCAAAAAATAATTTTGATTAAATTTTGTTGGAGTATTTCTTTTTCCCTAGTGTTTTCTAAAGGTTCATTCTTCCGATACGGCTTTATTTCCCTTATCGGAGTCATTCCCCTTTATATATAAGTTAACCTTGGCTGGAGATTCCCTATGTCCCGTATTTGCTATATGTATGGTGCTTTAAGTATGTTGCTATATATTGTTTTCTTGTTAGGACAGCCTGCTATTTCAATTCACCCAGTTTTCTACTCTATTATATGCATCTCATTCTTCCTTTGCATTGTCCCCTTCTTTCATTCTTTCTTTTATCCCATTCATATATGCATATAATTTGTTATTTTCCATTTTCTTTATGTAATTTCTTTGAATATAATTTTGAATTGGGAGGTTAGATGGTGTATTTCTAACAAATTTTAAATCCTAGTGTTCTTTTTCTATGTGTCATCGTAGTGTTATTAAATTAAGAATTTATTGTTAGGGAGATAGGGTCTCAAAGTTTTTAAATTTGGACCCCACCTCCCCAACTTTTTCTAAAGTTCTAATAAAGAGGCCAAATCAATTGTTGTGCAAGTCCACATCTGGTGTTTTCGGAGGCTCTTCCGCAGGTCTGCTCACTTAGAGTGACACCATGTGATATAGCCCTAAGTTGTCCTTGTCCCTTACTTCCTCCATGCGTTTAGTTACCTATAAAAGGAAATATAGTTGAATATTATATTTACTTAGAGTTAAAAAAAAACCTATCTTCTATTTCCTTATGCAATTTGGACACATTTACGTATTGCAGTCAAGATAAAACTTATTGTGTTCATATATTTTAGTTTGTTACAATCTCTGTCCAGGTAGAATAATTTTTCAATTTTTATGTCCCGATTTTTTTTTAAATGTTGATAATTTCCTCCCTCTCGTTTTTTTTTTAATTCGCAGTGTATTATATATAACATGCTTCTTTGTAAATTCATTTTTTTTTTGTTACATAACGGACACCTAGGTATAATCTTTATCATTTTTCTCCTTTTCGCTATCTCTCCGGTTAACCATGCATTATGTAAAAATTTAAAAATTATACTTTGTATTTTTAACGAATTTATATTAGCCCATAATTTCCAGATATTTGTCCAAATAACCCCGAACACTTCATTTTGAATCTTGCATCTTTTGGTTTTTTTTTAAAAAGTTCTCTTATTATTTTATATGTATTAATTTTTCCCTCCCATACGATATCAATATCTCTATATTTAAAAAAAAAACCTTTATATATTGTAACCGTTTTAGAAAATCAATCGTTTGACTTATTGTATTATTTTTGTACATTTCCCTTACCCAATTTATACCCCTGCGCTATTATTAGATTTTCGATTGTACATTCGCATAGATATTTGTCTAGTTGCTCTTTCAATTCATGTTTCTTATATCTATTAGCTGTTAAGTAAACATTTATGATATGCCTTTTTCCACTACTATATGCAAAAGTCTCCCGGCCAAATATTCTCCTTCCATTTTACTTTCCCAGTATATACCCCTATCATTTTTTTATTATCATCGCAACCCCTCCCCTTTTGTCACTGTATTTATAATTGCTCAATATTACTATCCCGTTTATCTTTTCTTCTATCACTGCAATTAATTTCTTTGTGAAGCCATTCTGTGTCTCTTGTTTCAATATTATATCATATTTGTTTTCTTTACTTAGTTTTAAAATATTTTCTTAATTGATTCCATTTACATTTACTGGAGTTTTTTCCCTCCAATTTTGCACCAGGTAGCCGATTATGATCTTCTGGGAATATTCTTTGCTTCATCTCTGAGCACTGTTATAATTCTAACTCCTGATTTTATTTCATTGAAAATGGTAGCCATTTTAGGACACACCACTTGTGTTTTGAGGTTATCCTGAATTTTGTTCACGTACTTGTCTTAATATATCTCCAAAGGAAGACCAGATATATATATATATATATATATATATATATATATATATATATATATATATATATATATATATATATATATATATATATATATATATATATATATATATATATATATATATATATATATATATATATATATATATATATATATATATATATGTTTTTGAAGACCGTAGATTTGATTTGTTTTAATTCCATGTGCCCTCATTGCTATCAGTATGCCCGACTGCCTAGGACAATTTTCAACGTCACCAAAATCGATCATCTGACATCATTGGGGTGTTGGCACCAGACATATCCCCCCCTGTTTAGCCGAGAAAAAAAACAAACAAACAGGAAAGTGATTTTATATGTTTCTGTTTTCGTCCATAAGTGTTGCTGTGTTTTCTTTATATAAAGAATTTTGATCAAAAGTATTTTCTTTTAACAATTTGTATGGGGTATATGTTTCCCTAGTGTATCAAAAAGTTTACACCAATTACCTTATCGGGACCGTTCCGCTTATTCAAGTTTTAGGACTTTGACCAAGGGTCTCCTAAGTCCTGTGTGCTTTACGTATTGTGCTATATTGTGTATGCTATATAGTGTATTTGGAAGGACGGCCGCTGTTCCAAATTCAATTTCCCCATTTTTCTAGATCATTGTCTATATTATATATACACCTTTTATCACTTGTAGTCTCACAACATTCATACCTACTCATTTCGTTCTTCCCATTCATTCTTTCATATGCGTATATAATCTGGCGGTCATATTTTTTTTAATTTTTTTGATTTATTTATATAATTTGGAAATTGGAGGTATATAAGTCTGAGGCTGAGACGGTGCACTATATTTTGAAACAATAATCCTATTATTTTATGTTATATGCGTGGTGTTGCTTCTCTCCTTTATATGTATTTCACTTTTTTAGTATCTACAAGAGATTAGTTTTGCTTAATGCAGAGTGCAACATTTCTTTTATTTATTGATATTACTCCCTGCATTTGTTGCATTCCCCTAAATTTAATTAGTGAGCCAATTCGCCTAAAAGAAAGAAGGGTAACTTTTGTTGTTTAGTTAGTTTTCGTCAAATTTAAAATCTACACAGGATTTTCGGAAGCTCTATATGTAAACACACACACACACAAACATACACACACACACACACACACACATATTTACTCCCATGACATAATAGGTTTTTATTTTAGTACCTTAAAACGAATTAAGATATTCGTATATTTAATAAATTTTGGGTTGGGTAAGTTTAACACATTTTTTCTTTGACTTATATAAGGAATCTTTTTGAATGTAGTGGGTTTTATATCCCCATGTATATTTTATACTTTCTATGTCTATTTTCTCTAGTTTTTTATGTCATTAGATTTAAGTATATAATACATATATGAATGTAAGTTTGTCTTAGCCACTTTGTCTTTTTTTCGGGGGTGGGGGCAACAGACAGATGCTCACCCTACTCAGTCAAAAAATGTAAAAGTATTTCATGTATTCGTTTTTTTTTCCCATATGCGGTATCATGTATCATTGTATAGATAAAAAATTTTAATCAAAAATTTGCTTAAAGTTCATTTTCAACGGGATATTTTAGTCGATAGCCAGTTTGTCCTTTTTTTGGGGGGTGTACCAGACAGATTCCTCCTAAATCATAAAGATTTTATGTGTTTATGAGTACTCCCAATGTGTTGCAAATATGTTATTTATATTAGAATTTTGAAGATCCAATTTTTCTGGGATATTTCTCAACTAGTAATGAATAATTGATGATCTTTTATCAGAGACCCCCGGCCCCCCCCCCCCCAAAAAAACATTGTAAGTTAACATTTTAGTCAGCAGACTTTGTTAGCACAAAACGATGCTTTTACGTGATAAAGTTTTTCTAACACATTTTCTGACAAAAATATGTTTTGTGGCTGGGGGTCTCTGATAAAGGATACATCAATCCTCACTAATACTAAGAAATTATTTGTTAAAAATGTTATATTAAACAAAAAAAATGTTATATATATATATATATATATATATATATATATATATATATATATATATATATATATATATATATATATATATATATATATATATATATATATATATATATATATATATGTATATATATGTATATATATATATATATATATGTATATATATGTATACATATATATATATATATATATATATATATATATATATATATATATATATATATATATATATATATATATAATATGTACAATACTTCAATCAGACATGTTGGATTCGATCTAACAAATAGATTTTGTAAAAGATATAATTTGATCAAAGTAGCGTCAGGGTATACAGTATAAAACCTAAAATAAAATAATAAGCGATTGCATTCAAAAGGTGGGATATTATGTATCGCCGAAATATGGATCAGTGTGGTTATTGGCAGTTGAAAACGATGTGAGAATAATAGGATGGGCAGATGACGTGATGACATTTATTGACTATATGGTTGATATATTATTCGATAACGATATTACTAAAGCCAGACAAAATTAATTAAACTTCTACTTTTTATCATAATCTTTTTCGTAATTGCTAATTCTCATTGGCAGAATGTATGTTAACATACTATCAATAATGCGAAATTAGCGTATCAAATCGTCCATGTCATATTTTATACCACGTAAATCAGATCGAATTTGATCGAGTAATTTTTTTATATGTTATACTCGCTGTTTTGCAAGCATTTCTTTTAGTCGTTAGTCGAGGTCCAACTTTTTTACACGCTGTTGCAAGAGAAACAGTGACACCAGATAGTATTAACAAAACCGGATTTAATGACGCGCCACTTGAAATTATACCAGAGCCGGTCATTAGTAGCGGCAGATATGACATTACACGCAGTATTTTCGTATAGTATTTGTAACATTTTTTGACGCACCAAAGATTTTTACAATAATATCTGTAATATTTCATTAGAGCGTCAACATCTTGTTTTTGAATATTTTCTGAAATATGATTGAAATCGACTATACTTTTTTCATTATTTAATATTTGTTTACATATTTTTAAGTAACTAATTCTGGAGTTTCAGCTACAAATTCAATACACCATCAATAAGTAGCTGCGGTTAACTTTTTATTAGCCGCTATCAGCATAAACGTTTCCTCAATATCTTTGTTTAATACAATGGACAAGTTCCAGAAATATCATCGGTTGAATGACGCCATGGAAATGTTGTAAATATAATAAACTTTGCACTACTAAAAAAAGACAATCTATATACACCAGTGACCTCTGTGGAATGTTTAAGAGTGTTATTTAGCTGCGACCAGGTTGCTTTTCCTGATGCTACAGTGTTCACAATATTTTTAATTTGTTTATGAGGAATTTTAATGAGAATAGTTTTTTGAATAGTATTTGAAATGCCACTTGTGATATCGTTAAGTGTTGAGTTAATGTCAGCGAGATTAATGATAAGAGTTGGTGGAGTTCCAAAATATTCGTTATTAGTTCTGTTAATGTTTCTACGAAAATTTAGAAACGTCTGTATGTGAATAGAATACTCAGTTCTAAATGCGTCAATTCCATCATTAATTGTTGTTAACGAAGTCGTTATTGGAATTTCCTTATCGTCGACATATTTTTTAGTTGCAGCGTCGAAATCCGTTTCTGGTTCTCTAAGATTAGTAATACCATTATTGTCATATTCAGAAATGCAAGTATAATAATACCGCGCACTGACAGGTACTTAGATTCTTTATCGTCAACGTATTTTTTCGTTGTTGTATCTGTATCTGTGGGTGGGTTTCCGAGATAGGTAAGTTTTTTCCTGACATTATTATGTCGCCAATAAATACGTCGCCAGCTTTCTTAACATAATCGTTAACGGACTGCCTCGAATCTTGTATTTTACCTTGCTCTGTAAAAGTAACTATATTTTTAACAACCGCGGTAGGAATTCGTACAAGTACATCAGATAGTTGTATATTGCTCGTTTTTAATCGTCCTTCTTTATCTTGAAAAATAACAACTTCGTTTTGATCTACACTCGTGACATTTAATAAATTAGTAATTTCATTTTTGAGCTGATCGAGAGTTGTGTATTTAGATAAGTCACCTTGTTGAACAGACGCCAAATCTCCTACTGTTTTTCCAAATTTCGAATAAAAACTCATTATTTATTTACTGCTTGAAAAAAATTATATACCATAATAGTAATGGCAAAGTCATCGATATTAAACTTTGGTACAGAGCGGTTGGTGAAACATAAACATAACAATGAGCTTCCAGATTGCCATTATCTTATCGTTGGTAGAACTGGATCTGGCAAAATAAATTTGCTAATGAATTTACTTCTCGGAGATAATTTTAACTACGATCGAGTTTATATTTACACAATTAATCCGCAGCAAGATAATTACGAGCTACTTAACAATTATAATGACAAACTTCGTGACGATCTTGAATCTGGCGAGGATTTCTTTATTATCAAACAACCGGATGAACTTATTTCAGTTAATCAACTCGATTCGTCCGAACATAAAATAGTTGTTTTTGATGATATTCCGCTAAACAACGAGGAAATGAATAAATCAGATCGTATTTTTCACTGTCGCGAAATAAGAAATGTAATTCTATTTATCTCGCTCAAGGATATTATAATATCGACAGATTTATTAGGCGAAATACTGGTTGTTTTATTTCCAGAACTTGACAATATTTACGTTAGAAATATCGCGAACGAACAATGCGGCGACGTAACAAAAGATAGATTTATTGAACTATATCGTCAAGCGACGGCAAATAGATATGATTTCTTTTTATTCGATAAGGTAACAAATGATAAGAATAAAATGTTTCGATGTTGTATTGAAAACTATCTACAATAATTTTTTTATAGAAAATAGTATATAATTAAAAAAAAAACCAGCAAAGTACAGAAAACATATCGAAAATCTAAAAAAAACTTGCGCAATCTCAGGCAAAATTTAAACATCTAGTACAACAAGCACGACGCGGTCAAGTTGTTGCAGCAGAAACAGCAGCTAGAGTTTTCAAACCAGTTACTGAGGCTTTACTTGGATAAACAACCCGGAACTAAACCACTTTCAGAAGAAGAGGCTAAACAATTACAAGAGAAAGGTTTACTCGGGTTAGTTAAAGAAAAACAAGAGGCGGCTGCTGGAAGAATTATTGAGAGATCTGATGCGGAAAAGAAAAGATTAGCTGAAGCACTTGCAGCAAATATAGCTGATCCTGCTGCAAGGCACGTAAAATAGATCGGCTTAAAAATAATCCGCTAGAACTTCAACAAAGATTAACCGAAGCAACAGTAGTTAGACCGATGGAGAGAAGTTTAGAAGATGAAGAAGAATTTAGAAGAAAGAGAGAAGATAAAAGAAGATTTGAACACTATTTAGAAAATATAAATAGCAAAATAACAGACAACGAATAACAAGATTTTAACACAAAATTTAGTGAATTTACAAACGTAAGAATACATAAAGTTAAAAAAGACGATTTAAAACTGTTGAAGAAATTGCAAAATTAAAACAGATAAGTGAAGAGAGTAAAAAGCATTTGGATAATATAGTTTTAGAAAATGAACATTGTGATAACGACTTTAAATTATATCGACATGGAATTATTGCTGATCTTTATATTGAAGCTATTAATAATATCAGAGATAACAAATATCTTAGTGACAGTCACCTTAGTAGCTTAGTTAATGAAGCAATATTATTAGATGAAAAATCAGAAGCAACTGCATATAAACCACCATCTCCTATAATGACTGAAGAGTATTTACAAGCATCAGCCAAAGTAAGTAAAAGCTATCGTGGTGAATATAAAAACAAAGCAAAAAATGAGATAACAGATGAAGAATATTTAAATTTTATGAAAGAAAATAATATTTCTGATGTTGGTAATATTTATAATTGGGAAAAAAGTAAATACGATGATCTCATTACGAAATTAAAAAGTATCATAGAAAAAGGTAAGGAGCCTATAAAGAAATTAGTACAACTCCAATGGAAAATATTGAAGAAGTTTTTAAAAGAGCTAGAAATGACATTATCACTACTCTTTTTTAAAAACTACTGCAACAAAATTTAGAAATAATATATATTCTGATCAGAGATTTGAACAATAATTCAAACATTATGATGATGAACGTTTTAAAAAACTTTTAGAAGAATATAAAAAGAAAGAAACATGCGTCAGAATATTCGCATCAGTTACTGACATGATCGGCAGATTAATGTTATTGATATCATCAAAAGAAGCAGGAAATATTGGTGCTGAAATTGACCATGAAATCATCGATATACTTGATAATTTGAGATCGAGTAATTTATTAGCATCTGACGAATACGATACTTTACACCGCAACACAATTTTATAAAAATATAATAATAAATGTCAGCAATATTATTACTCAGTCCAGCTAATCTGATAAGATAGCGCGAACTTTTCAGTAAAGTATATTCCGCTAATAGAACTAGATCCTGAAAAACAATACGAAATTGGATTAATTTCATGTACTTGTTGGAATGCCATGGCAAATGTTAAGACAGGTGTTAATGATGTGTTTGAATTTCAAAGACTCATGGGAATTTTAATACCTAGAAAAAGATATAATATTCCACAAGGAGCTTATAATATAACTGAAATAAATAAAATAATTAAAGAACTTATAGCAAAAAAAATGGTGGTAATGCAGATGATTTTTAGCTAGCACCAAACTATAACACATTGCGAGCAAGAAAAACGGTGAAAAATGGTATGTTGTTCATAATTCCTAAAGAATGTGGTATTGGACCTCATATAGGATTTAGTGGTGATATAGACCCATCTTTTGGAAAACCCGAAACATATGACTGTGATTTTCCAGTTAATATAATTGAAGTTAACTAAATATTGGTAAATTGTTCGATTGCGTCTGGTTCGTATTCAGCTAAAGGCAGCAAAGGTCAGACAATATATAGTTTTTCACCAGAAGGTCCACCTGGTTCTCTATTCCTCGTCATATTATTTATTATCCGTTAAATGTGGAAAATCAAATAACAAAAGTAATTATGCAATTAACAGACCAATCTGGAAGACAGTTGGATTTGAATAATGAAGTTGTTTCTTATTACGTGCAACTACGCACAATCACTTCGTGACTGACAACAAAATTATACAACCTCAGATATATGATGAAGCAGAAAAAAAGTTTATCGAAGAAAAATAGTAGGAGGATTTTTAGGAAATATATTTACTAAAATTGTTGAAAATATTCCAGCAATAGCTCGTAAAATTGCGCCAATCGCACTTGACGCTGGTGAAGCTTTTGCAGCTGGACCTGCATCTGCTGCTGGAACTGCAGTAGGACAAAAATATCTGATAAAATAAAAGGCGAACCACCGTCAATCAAACAAGTTATTTTGGAAATCGCACCAACAAAAGAAAAGAAACCCAACGAGCGATGATAACAACAACGAAAAAACTTTTATCACCAAAGGGCAAGCAGATTATACAAAATTTAATATCTAAAGTTATAGAGCCGAAATAATTTTATATAACCTAATAAAATAACAAAATGTCTGTAAAAACGTATCTCAATTTTACAGAAATTCCTGACAAGGACGACGCAGTAACGGAATTTGAGTATATCGAATATCTAGATGAAAATTCTATGGAACCTAATAAGGCTGGCGTTAAAACATTTAATACCAGAGACGAGGACGTATTTCTACTGCCTCACACAGCAATGTTAGAAATTCGTGGTCGGATTATGACAATAGCTAATCCACCGGCTGCAATTGCGGCTGGAATAGAAGTAGCTCTTGTAAATAATGGTTGGTGTTTATTTAGAAGTACTCGATATCAGCTGGCTAATCGAACTGTAGAAGATGTTTCAAATCACTTACAAGTTGCAAGTACAGCCTTAAATATTATTTTGTTCTCCGATGATTACTCCAAATCAACTGCAACTAATATGATGTGGTGTAAAGATGCTGGAATTGGAACAACAGGATCCGGGGAATATTTTTTAAAAGGAACATTAATTGCAGGAGCCAATGCAGCAACAAGCGCTGATTTAGTGAAAATTCTCTACCTGACAAAGAAAAAGTTTACTCGCAGCTCAAGAACGAGAACATTAGCGACGACGAGTATAAATATGCGCAACATATGTGGACTAAATTCGCCTGCAAAACATTTGGCGATTATCACGATTTATATCTAAAAACTGATGTGTTATTGCTAGCAGATGTTTTCGAGAATTTTCGTCAGGTTAGTCATGTAAATTACGGATTAGACCCCTGTTAGTATTATTCTTCACCGGGGCTGTCTTGGGACGCTTTACTTAAAACTAGTGAGATAGAATTAGAACTCTTAACAGATATTGATATATTTAACTTTATTGAAAAAGGCATCAGGGGCGGAATTAGCGTTATAGCAAAAAAAATATGTAGCAGCTAAAAATAAATATTTAAAAAGTTATGATAAAAATCTTCCGTCGAGTTACATTATTTATTTAGATAAAGTGAACATTTATGGGTGGAGTATGCAGGAGCCAAGCCTTACGGGGGATTTCATTGGATAACTCCAATCCAGTTTCTCAAAGAAACTGAAAAAATCGTTCCAAAGATATTTAATATTTTATTGAAGTGGATCTAGACTACCCTAGCTCGTTATAAGATCTACATAACAAAAAACAAAAGAAATTATGTCATGCACTACAAAAACCTAAAGCAAGCGGTAGATACTGGACTAATTCTGAGAAAAGTCCATCGTGTGCTAAAATTTAATCACTCGCGGTGGATGGTGGGTTATATTAACCTAAATACGAAACGTCTCGCCGTAGCCACAACCAAATTTGAGAAAAACTTTTTCAAGTTAATGAACAACTCAGAGTTTGGAAAGACTATGGAAAACATCAGAGAAAGAATTTCACTCGAAATTGTTAATGATATTAATCGCAGAAATAAGTTAGTTAGTGACGATGGTTTTGTTAGTATGAAAATATTTAATGAAAATCTTGCCGCAATACAACGACGAAAAACACATTTAAAGTTAAATAAGCCAATCTATGTAGGTGCAGCTGTACTTGATATATCAAAGTGGTTGATGTACGATATTCATTATAATTTTACCAAAAAGATGTGGCCAGATTCGGAGCTGCTATTTACTGATACGGATTCTCTGGTGTACAATATAAAATGTGAAAATGTCTATCAAGATATTTACGATAATAAATATCTGTTCGATTTATCAGATTATCCAACTTCTAGTGGATTTCATGACAATTCTAACAAGAAAGTTATAGGAAAAATGAAAGATGAGTGTATGTTTGTATAGTTTAAAGAGTTTGTTGGACCAAGAAGCAAAATGTATGCTGTTATATTAGACGACTATAAACTGACAAAGAAAGCTAAAGGCATCCCTAGAGGGTATGTGAAAAAGATGATGCATTTTGAGGACTTTAAAGCTGCTCTTAACAATAGCGTCACCTTTAATAAAACTAATGTCATTCGAAGAAACTATAATAAGCTTGAAACGAATACAATTATAAAATGTGGAATAAGCAATTTTGATGATAAAAGGTATTGCAAAGACGGAATTAAAACTCTCGCTCTTGGACATTATTTAAGTAATATTGTCTAAGTATTAGAAATAATGTTTGAATATTTCACATTAGCGGAAGGAGTTAGTAATAAAATTTAAAGAATTATGGTCACCAACCATCAGTTGTCTTTAAAGTTTGATGACGAAGTGTCAGGTATTTGTTTTAGTAAATTTGATAGAATGAAACTTTCTCTTATTAGAACAGACGAGAGCAAGTATTTCCCATATCTCGAAAGCTTAATAGATGCCCTCTCTTCAAAATATAAAAATCGACATAAACCCATAAGTCAAAGTATGTACACTAAAGTTATAATAGATTTGGACAGGTCAAAAGTTTTTGCAAAAGATAGAAAGTATTTACTAAACAAGTTAGCTATCAAAGAACTATTCGAAAGTCGCCGCAAGGTATCTGGCAGAATTAAATTTATGTTATACCATCATGAAAACATCATTTAACTAATTGCTAATGTTGATATAATATCAATAGGATCAGAAAATTTACTCCTAATTCTTTACTAATTGTTTTAAAGAAGGGAGATAATAACGCTAGTATTTAGTTTAAAATCATTCGCGAGTTGTCGAACATATGTCTAGAATTTGAAATATATAAGTCAAAGGGTTGGTAATATATAGACGTATTTGTAGCTCGTATCTGATTGAATTAGTTAATTGTTGTTTATTAGTTAAATATAAACATACAACAGCAATTTTAAAAGCTGCGTAGTTCTTTTTTGTTTAAAAATGATCTAATGCCCTTACGTAACTAAACTCAAAGCCGTACTAACTTAATAAATTGGCTTAATTTTTGTTATATATAT